>CAJQZJ010033894.1:2731318-2756028 GCA_907164525.1 Lophiomys imhausi
CACACACACACACACACACACACACACACACACACACACACACACAGAGAGAGAGAGAGAGAGAGAGAGAGAGAGAGAGTAAAAAAAGCCGTAATGAAGTGTGAATATAATGCCTCCAATATTTCTGTTACATTCTGGTAAAAAGAATTCTAGGTGAACCTTATTTAGTATTTGTCAGTGACTAATCTCAAGTTGGAATTGTGTGTGTTAGTTTTCCATCACTGTGACAAAACACTTAAACATGGTTTTAGAGATTAATTTATGATCGGTTGGTCCTGTTGAGCTTCTCAGCTGCTGGGAAACAAAAGAAGACAGGAAGAGGCAAGTCCCTCCTTCATGGCCAAGTCCTGAGTGACCTAACTTCCTCCTTTTAGCCATCACTTCTTAAAGGTTCTCTTATCTCTCAGTAGTGCCTCTGTAAGGGAGCATTCATTCAGCAAATGAGCCTTGGGGAAATACTTCTTCAAACCATAGCTAGAATACTTTTAAAAGACACAACCATAAAACTTTGAGATAGAAGTCCTATTTTTTAATAGCGCACCATTAAAGGTTCATCTTTTTGTACAACTTTTCAAATAGTCTTACATTCACCATAGATTTCATATTTAATTTCCTCTTAGCATATTTACTGTCTAAAAACTATTCAAGCATCAGAAACAACAAAATCACGCAATTTGCAGCTAAATGGATGGAACTAGAGAAGCTCATCCTGAATGAGCTAACCCAGACTCAGAAGGATGCACATGACACCTATTCAGTTATAATCAGATTTTAGCCATATAGTACAGGATAACTATACTACAGCCAATGTACCAAAGGAACAGGAACATAGACTTTGTTACCTGTCAATGAGACACTTTGCCCTAGTGGTGCTGCCTTGTAGGCCCCAGTGTATGAGAAGGCTCTTGGCCCTCATATGACTGCTGAACTGGGGTGGGGGACCGATATGTAGGCACACTCCACTCCGGAGGAGTGGGATGGGAGAGGAGGTAGAGAGTGGAAGGGAAGGACTGGGAGGGGTTGAAAGAATATACTGTGGTGGAGATATTAAATAAACATAAAAAATGCTATAAGTTGGGCTGAATGTGGTGGTCATATCTTTAACCTCAGCATTTGGGAGGCAGAGGAAGGGGGATTTCTGTGAGTTTGAGGCTAGTCTTGTCTGTACAGTGAGTTCCAGGACAGCAAGGACTACATAGAACAGTGGTTCTTCACCTGTGGATTGTGACCCTTTGGGAGCTGAACAACCCTTTCATAGGAGTTGCTCATCAAATATCCTGCATATCAAATATTTGCATTATGATTCATAGCAGTAGCAAAATTACAGTTATGAAGTAGCAATGAAAATAATTTTATGGTTGGGTCTCACCACAGCATGCAGAACTGTATTAAAGGGTTGCAGCATTAAGACAATTGAGAACTACTGACAAGAGAGACCCTGTCTCAAAATTCAAAATTCAACCAGCCAATAAATAATCAGCTATTATTTAAGGTTTTGAGATAAATGTATATCTGACTTTCAGAGTGAAATAATTTCTGGAGGTTTCCTTTAAAGACAGCAATCATTATTTCTGCTTTCTTCTTTTCTTTCCTTTTTATTTTTTGGGACAGATTCTCTCTATCTAGCCCAGAATAACCTTGAACACAGGATATTCCTATTTTTGCCACCTCAGTGGCAGATCACAGGGATCTGCCACCACACTCAACATTTTTTATAACTTACAAACTTTTTCTTGTTAAGAATTAATGTTCTTGGGCTGGAGAGATGGCTCAGTGGTTAGGAGCACTGGCTGCTCTTCCAGAGGTCATGAGTTCAATTCCCAGCAACCACATGGTGGCTCACAACCATCCATAATGAAATCTGGTGCCCTCTTCTGGCCTGCAGATAGATATACCTGCAGACAGAACACTGTATACATAATAAATAAATCTTTAAAAAAGAAAAAGAATTAATGTTCTTTTTTTTTGTTTGTTTGTTTTTTGAGACAGGGTTTCTCTATGTAACAAGCCCTGGCTGTCCTGGACTCACTTTGTAGATCAGGCTGGCCTCAAACTCACAGAGATCCACCTGCCTCTGCCTCCCAAGTGCTGGCATTAAAGGCGTGGGCAAAAAAAAAAAAAAGAATTAATGTTCTCGCCTTGCTGTTTTATTTAGATTTTTTATGTGTGCATCCAAGCACACCCTTACCCAAGTAGTGCGGTTTGAGCTTTTGTCTTTAGGACAAAAACATGAGATTAGTTTGAACTGCACTGGAAGAGGGAAGAACATCTACAAGGAGGGAAGTACAGGAGCAAAGGTCCTGAGGTTAACAGACGATGGTCGATGAGGAATTATGAGGTGGCTAATTAAGCGCAAGTTGGAGATGAAGGGAAGGAGAGGTGGAATCGATCGACTGATGGAAGAAGGGGCAAAAGAGCCTAGGCCTTCATGGTTTACAGTTAGTGTTATTTGTTTGGTCTTTGTGTTGGTCATTTTTCTGTTGCTGTGAAGAGAAAACACAACCAAGGCAACTCTATTAAGATAAGAGAAAGAATTTAGTTGAGGGCTTGCTTACAAGTTCAAAGATTTAGTCTGTTAAAGTGATGGCAGGGAGCATGGCTGCATGCGTTCAGGTACTGGAACAGCAGCTGGGCGCTACATGCTGATTCATAGGCAGAGAGAGAGAAAGAAGAGGAAGATACTCTGGGCATGGCATGGCTTTTGAAACCTCAAAGCCCACCCTTAGTGACAAAATTTCTCCAACAATGCCACACCATCTAATCCTTCCAACTAGTGCCCTCTCTGATGACTAAGTATTCAAATATATGAGTTTATGGGGGGCATTCTTATTCAAACCACCATAGTCTTGAACTTATGGTTAGAAGAAACTCATTTTAGGATTTCTGGTAGGAGAGAGAGAGGTCCACTTTTAAACCCCTTTATCCTTTTCTTCATTCTTTGTAGTCACACTCTCTTTTGATTAAGGTAGTTGGAAATGTTCTGTTGTTTACAATAAACTTTAATAGATTCAGAAGCTTTTGTGCATGTGCATTTTGGTATCAGCTCTGGCTTGGATCTGGTTCCTTTATGCTGGGTTGTTTGTTCTGTTGTCTGTATATCGCCTTGAGCTACTAACAGTGTTCAGAGGATTCTTTTCTACCTGTAGAATAAGATTGCTTTTAGTTTTTTTTTTTTGCTTTAAATCAATTCATGTCATAATTTTTCTGATATGATTCTCTAGTTCAAACTCTTTTCAATCATTCATTTTTTTATGTCAAAGAAAACTTTGTTTTAGGCCTGATGGTTGCTGCTTCAGGAGCCTGCTGCAATTCGCCATTTTATTTGATGTTTCTTTTTTTCTTTTTCTTTTTTCCTGAGACAGGGTTTCTCTGTGTAACAGAGCCCTGGCTGTCCTGGACTCACTTTGTAGACCAGGTTGGCCTTGAACTCAGCGACCTGCCTGCTTCTGTCTCCCGACTGCTGGGATTAACGGTGTGCACCATGGCACCCAGCTACCAATTCATTTGAAATAAATGGTTATTTTCATTTTAAAAAATCTTAATTTTTGAAAAAGGAACAAAATTCATGATGTGTAAGTATTTAAAGTGCCAATTCCCTTTTCATAATATGAAAATTATAATTGTATTCCTACTCATTCAAATCTTTACTCATTGTGGTCACATAGGGATCTGGAACCAAGGAATGCTTTGCTTCAAATATACAAAATTCAGAATAAAAAAATGGCAAATTTTAAAAACCATTGAATAAAGTGCATCATTGAATGAAGTGTATTCTACTTATCACAGAAGAGAACTTTGGATCAGACTGAGAAATTAGGAATGGCTGTTGAGATTGGAATATTAGGTAATTTTCTCCCCTGAAATGAAGAGTAGAAAAGAGGATCACTTTTTAGCAAAAACACAAAAATAAAAGAATTTTAGACAAAAATACAACCATGAAAACTCCTAGTAGTAAAATAGCTTCAAAGTTCTTAAGAGCAGGGTATGTATATTAAGTTAGGTGTGTATGAGGTTTTCCTGTGGTCTGTCTGTGGTGATAAAATCCTCCTTTGACTCCATCAGAACTACTTTGTAGGAGTCATAGTTTGGGACACACTTAGGTTCACATGTTGAGAAGACTTCTAAATGATTTCTGAGTCAGGGTAAATAGGAGTCATGAGAATACAAGAACTTAACCATCCACCAGAAGCTCACAAGAACATCATGGTCTGGGCTCTAGAGTACTGGAGGCACAGGGCTATAAAAGTGGGAATAAGCATACAAGCTATGAGACTAAGGCAGTTTTTCTTCCATAGTTATATCATTACAGGTGTCTTTGGGTGATTTTCACATCTTGATTGATGGGAAAATCTTTCCCAATCAAGGACATTTTTCCCCTTTTATCTGGAATGAAGTGATAATTGAGTTCAAACAAACAAAAAACGATGTTGCTATACTTCTCAAAACAAAGCTGGCAAAATTACAAGACATCTAATTTTACAGACCTAGATAAGCTTCCAGGGAAACCCAAGACCAAATGCCTTGAACAGTTTGTTAAGGGTTCTGCACTCTCAGTGGCCTCTGGATCTGTGCAGCTGCAGGCAATTTGTAGGAGAGGGAGTGTGGTGTGTGGGTCCCTGGCAAGGAATGTTAATCTGAGACTGTCTCCTCCAACAGCTTTCGCCATTCATCCTTTCTACATCCAGATGGTTCCCATTGTCTGTGGACTCCCAACTCCCCCCCTCCGCTTTGTGCATAGTGGTCATTCTTAAATCTGTGATATATTAGTGTTGGAAGCAATTTTATTATTCATCTAGTAGTCCAATTACCAGTCTTTATAGAAGCGGAAGTGGAAATCCAAAGAAGGGAAATATCATGGTCAAAACTACCAAGTTACTGTGTGTTGCAGCTGAAGGAAGAACATTTTTATCTCTTGGATCTCTGCCCGGGGCTTATTTCAGTTCACCAGAACCTGATCATTTTTTTGGGGGGTGGGTGGGGGGGGAGGAACTTTGCAGCACAGGATTTGGAGCCAGTGGATGACACATTCAAATCTCATTTCTGATTTGGTCGTTATGTAACCTTGGGTAGTTAATCCTTACATTTGTCAAATGGAGATGGAAATAGAAGTGCTAACACAGGTTGTCATGAGGGCAAATGAATATTGACACATAAGAGTGTTTAATCACAGTGTCTGGCACATGCGGGTACTCAGTGAATCAATTTATATTACTACAAATGCAAATCCTTTTACATTAAAGGATGAAGAACTTATTCTCTTAGAGGGTTGGGAAATGCAGTTAGTATTTTGTGGATGAATATCTGCACAGACACATATATATTCTAGTATGTATGTTAATTCCAGCAATCAAGACTTGCAACTCTGATAGTTATAAAAGAAATTCCATAGGGAACATTTTTTTCCGTTAATTTATTAATTTGTTTTTTTTTACATCCCGATTGCAGCCCCCAGCCCTTCTCTCCTTCCAGTTCCAACCTTCTACCTACCTCCCCTATCCCCCCAATCCTTTCCCTAGTACCAACCCACACTGGCATATCATGTCCCATCAAGACTAAGTGCCTCCTCTTTCTCTGAGGCCAGACAAGGCACCCCGGTTAGGGAAAAGAGATCCAAAGGAAGGCAACAGAATCCAGGTCAGAGACTGCCCAACTCCAATTTTTGGGGACCCATTTGAAGACCAAGCAGCCCATTAACTTCATATGTGTAGAGGGCCAAGTTCCAGTCCATGCATGACCTTTTGTTGGTGGTTCACACGCTTTGATCTCCCATGAGCCCACGTTAGCTGGCTATATAGATCTTCTTGCGGTGCTCTTGACCCCTCCAGCTCTCTCAGTCTTTCCTCTAACTTTTCCCACAAGACTCCCTGAGTTCTCCTTAATGTTTGGCTATGAGTCTCTGAATCTGTTTCCACTATCTGCTGGATAAAGCCTCTCTGGTGACAGTTATGCTAGGTTCCTGTCTGTAAGGGCAGCAGAGTATCATTAATAGTGTCAGGAGTTGGCTCTCTCTCATGGGGTGGATCTCAAGTTGGGCCAGTCACTGGTTAGCCATTCCTTCAATCTCTGCTCCGTAGCCTATCCTGTTCCAGGTCATATAGGAAACATTTTATAAGATAGTAAGGGGAAGAAAAGATTTTAAGTTCTCAGATACTGTTTTCTCTATTGTCCATGGCACAGCACTTAATGCTGAAGGTCAGTGGACCTGCACTACCAACTTGAATCATCCCATGTGAAGAAAAGGAGCTCTGGACTCTTAAAATAATGCACATAATTAATTAAGGACCAGATTGATTTTTGATGATTGCGATACTTTGTTCACAACAGAAAAAATACATGGTCTGAACTTCCTATAGTGGGTGGTGTAAGGTTGCTAACATTTAGAGGCACAGTTAATTCACTGAGAAATCTGAGAAGGGAGACAAATAAAGGGCTAGAGAGAACAGCTTAATAGAGTGTTCAGTGTTCTTGCAGAGGACCTAGATTCCACTCCTTGTACCCTGGTCAGGTGGCTCACAACTCTAGTTTCAGGGGATCTGACACGTGTGGGCTCTCTGGACATCTGTACTCAAGTGCGCACCCATGCCCACACACACACTAAAAATCATGAAGAAAGCAAATGATATTAAGTAACTTTTTTCTTTGTTTGTGGAGACAGGGTTTCTCTGTGTAACATTAGTCCTGGCTGTCCTGTTGTAGACAAGGCTGGCCTCCAATTCACAAAGATCCGCCTGCCTCTGCCTCCCGAGTGCTGGGATTATAGACATATGCCACCACACCCGGCTGATACTAAGTAGTTTATAGCATTCCTTTTTATATATTTGTTAACTGCCAGTAGAAGACAAAGATCTTGTGGAGTATGACATATCTGAGAAATACACTTAGAAAAACAGCAAGAAGATAGCGACCTGACCTTTGAGACCCAAACATTTATTCGTTACTAGCAAGTGTCTTTGTAGTCATTAATGACATATTTTCCACTAATATAAGTTTAGTTTCCATGTCAGTGGATCAGGATTCTCCAGCGATTAGTTTCAGAGGGATTACATGAATTGGAGGTGTGTTAGATGTGGTTTTGGGGTGAGATGTCCTAGAGTTTAGAAGGTTTGAAATGGGATCCAGCAAGCTGTGTGCTTAAAATCTGCCTAGAATGATCCTTGGGCCCTCTGGGTATATTAGAACCCAGCCTTTCCAGGTGCTGCTGCAAAGAACCTCACAAAGCTGGTCCTATCTGACTCTGAAGACTCTCTCCCTTAGAGCTGGATCTCTAGCCTCTCCCTGAGCTGTTTACAGCCTTGGGAATTGGAAGCTGTCTGACCGCACTCACATAGCATAGCACATACATTAATTAGCATACTTTCTCCCGGTGAAGGCTCCCCACCTTCCCCACTCAGAGACTTTTAAGAGTAGACACTTCAAGTGTCTTTGTGTGGTGAAACGGCATCTTACTTATGATCCCTGAGTCCTGCCTGCTGAGCTATTAATAAATCTCTCCTCTGGAGGATGGCAGTTGAGGACATCTCCTTCTCAGTCCCCTTTCTGTTCTCCATGCCTGGAAACCCCACAGAGCAGTTAATTATTTGGAAGTCACTGCTCTAAGGGAAGTCTTACTTTGGAATTTTGTTGCTTTTGTAAACCCAGAAGCCATACTCAATGTTAACATACACCCAAAGTTTTATTTGGGTTAGAATAAATACAAACTTGGTAGGTTCATTTAGAACAGTGGGTCTCACCCTTCCTAATGCTGCCACCCTTTAATACTGTTCCTCATGTTGTGGTGACCCCCCAAACCATAAATTACCTTTGTTGCTATTTCATAACTGCAATTTGGCTACTGCTATGAATCATAATGTAAATACTTTTGGAGAGGTTTGCCAAGGGGGTCATGACCCACAGGTTGAAAACAGTTAATTTAGATGGCATCAATATTTCAGTGAGAGGGAGTAGGCTTGGGCTTCTGTAAAAAGGAGTGGAAGCCCGGGGCGTGGCATTTGTTGTGGGGAACAGGACAGGCAGGACTCAGGAAAGCTTAGCAGATGGAAACTGGCTTAAATTAGGGTTGTCCTAAATGTTCTAAGTACATCGTGGTATCCAGGTGAGAGCACAAAGTTAGTCGTCCTATATTTCTCGGATCTCTTGAAGTATCATCAGATAATAAAATGAGTTCTCTCTGGGGGATTCAGTTCCTGGTAGGATGTATGTAGGTAAGCCTGATGCTTCCTATCAGGCTCAGAATAGGACTTTTCTTTTCTTTTCTCTTTGATCCTTCTGGGTTCCCTTTGATTTCTGTATTGTCATTTCAAACAAAAAAGCTTAGATTTAAGGAAATTTGGAATATTACACACACGAACAAATCCCAGAATAAGATAGCTAGATAATGAGAATATGTACAGCTTATATAATTCTTGCTTTGCTGAAAGAGAGCTGTTGGGAGGAGACAAGTGAGCTGGCATGCACACATGAAGATTCTCTTCAGTCCAACCCTCCTCCAGACTCACAAAAGAAATAGAGGTGGAAACTACAAACAAGCAACTAATTTCAACATTCACTTCAAGACTAAGCTCCTTAATAATGCCTAGTTTTTCTGAGTTCAGCAGCCATCCGTATCTAGGCCAGTTGCCATTCACTGATTTGTAGCACATGGCATTTTCTCAGATCCATAGCTTGACTCCCTGAAAACACTTTGAGAAATCTGCAGTCCTGGGTCCTGGACATCTGTTGTGAAGGTGTGGTCTGGGTTGATTCCCTCTAAGAGCTCTGAGGAGGAATCTATTCTATCTTTCCTCCAAGCACTTTGTGGGCTCGGGGAGTGCTCTGCTTTATAGTAGCATTACCTGCATCTGAAGAATCTGTATTCACAAGGAGTGCTATCTGTGTGCCTCTTTCTTTGTTCACACATTCTCTTCCCACAGGAAAACTACCAATATTGTATTACAGCCTATACTGAAGACCTCATCTTAACTAATTACAGCTACAGTAACTTAATTTTCAACAAGGCCCTGTTCTGATAGATTAGGAGTTAGGACATCAGTATATGAATGTTTGGGGGAGCAAATTCAGTCCCTGGTGCCTTGTAATAAAGTTATTTTTTAGCATGAAAGAGAAGAATATATTTGAAGAAGATGATGTGAATTGTACCTGTTGGAAGTAAAAACATCTTTGGTTTTCTTTTTCTTTCTTTTATTTTAGGCTTGAGCACACAGTGCTTTGAATGTGTTGAGTGTTTCTATCAAATAAATTTGATTAAACTAATTTTAAAGATTTATTTAATTGTTTTAAATAATGTGTGTGTATGTAGTAGGTATGTGTGTATGTTTGGAATATATGTATGTATGTGAATGTGGGTGCCCGAGGAGGCTACAAGAGGGCGTCGAATACCCTGGAGCTGGATTTAGAAGCAGTTTTGAGCCACCTGAATTTGGAAGATGGGAAGTAAAGTTGGGTCCTGTGTAGAAGCAGCACCGAATCTTTAGCACTGAGCCACATCTCCAGCCCCTGGTTATATTTGTTTTTGATGTAGTCTTTAAAACCATTTGTACTAACCACAGAAAGTTTATGGAGAAGACAAGTTCCATTTATTTATTTGTTTATTTAATTATTTTTTTTTCATTTTTCTGTTTTTTTCTAGAATAAAGCTACACTCAACATGTGGACATTGGTGTTATATATAGAATGAAGCTAATAGATATTTGGTCTGTAAAAGCATATATTTGGTCTAGTCCGTGTCTGTCTACTCCAGAAAACAAGTAAAATTATATCCCTTCTAATTTCCAAAGGTTTAAAGCCTCCACCAGTTTTCTGGGATTTTTAAGTCTCTAGGAGTCCTTATTGTGTGTTTCTTTTTCTTATCATCATCATCACCATCATCATCCTTGTTTACAATATTAGGTAATAGCAAAATATTGAACTAGGCTGTTTTGGATTGAAATTTGGATTGAAATTCTCAAGTCACTTTTCTATGTTTAATCTGTATGAGTTGCTGTAGCAAAATATCCTAGTCTCGTCATTATAAAGAACCAAAATTATTTCTTACAGTTTGTGAGGCTAGAAAGCTTAAAATTAAATGAAATAACAGATTAAGCATCAAGCGAGAGACTAATTCGTTACAGACAACTACTGTTTCCATGGAAACTTCCCACGGTGGAAGAAGTGAGGAATTTGTGGAAAGACACTGATCCCAGACTTGAAGACCTAATCACATCCTAAGGATGCTTCCTAACTCTGTCATCTCAGGGTTTGGTTTCAACATGTGTATTGGAGAGGACATAAACATTGGCACTGAGATGGACCAGATGGCCACATCTCCCTGGGGCACTGGGGCATGAGGTAAGCACTTTCAAGCAATACTAAATACAGTTAGGGAGAACTCAATGCTATTAGAATTGTTAGTTCTGTGCTGAGCTTTTGTTAAGCCTTTACTCCAAACACTCTCTTAATGCTTTCTGTGAGTGATTACAATTGTCAGCATGGAGTGTTTTGCTAGGTTCTTCCCTTATAGTTGGCAGCCTTGAGTAGAAAACTGTCAGGTAAGTATTCCCTCTTCTGGAAACTGGTTGCTCTGTCATTATGAGAGTCTGGCTGTTCACTCTGAGAACACTCCAGCAACTACTAGCCCCGGCCTTGGCTAATGGTATGCTGCTGTCTTCACCCCTCCAGACAGCTTACATCAGCCTTGGAAAACAGAACTTCCGGCTATAAAGTCATACATCCATTTTCATGCAGACTAAAGAAAGGAAAGTCACTTCTACAATGCTCAGCAGAAGGCTTCTGATTGATTCAGATCAAAAGCCACCGTTTGCATCAAAGGCTGTGGTTAGTGTAAACATTCTTACTATGACTCTCTTCTGGTTGTACATGAAGGCTGTTTAGTTGACCTTTTGAGTCAGCCAGGAGACACCTGTTGCAGAATATTTGATCTCATTGTGAACCCCAAGATTATGAACTGTAAAAACCTGTTTCTAATGGTAGGATGGCTCAGTATTTAATCCTAGGGCTTTCTGTTTACTGTAAACAAGTACTTGTGATATGGATCTGCCCTAGCACACACCTTTAATCCAAGAGCTTTCTGTACACAGAATTAAATAAAGTTAACCCTAGGTCAAACAGAGGAGCAAGAAACTAGCCAGCCGACAGGGAGTAAACATAAAGGAGGGACACTGAGCTGAAGGGTATTTAAGACATTGTGGATAAGGGGATGGAGCCTTTTAGCTTTGGGCTTTTGGCTTCTAGCTGTGGGGGTTTTGCCTTTAATTTTTTTTTCCTTCTGAGATTTTGGTGGAGTAGGTATGTCAGCTGGGTGCTTTCTCTATCTCTCTGAGCTAGCAGGTTTTCATTCCAGTATCTGGCTCCTGTGCCTTCATTGGTAAAATCGAATGACAGGGATTTCTCCTTTTTTTTTTTTTTTTTAAATAAAACAACACACATCCATCCTCCTTTTCTGCTCTTTAGTGTTGCAACATAAGGTTCTCTGGAGTGGTCTCTTCTTGCATGTTTTTCATCTTAGTAATTAGTAGTGAACTGAACTAGAAGCACACAGAGCTAGCAAAGTGGTAGAAGAATAGTAGTGGCCATGAAAGAAAGCAATGGTAGCTAGAAGGCAGCTGAAGAACATGCCTTTAATCCCAGCACTTGGGAGGCAGAAGCAGGGGAATCTCTGTGAGTTCAAGGCTAGCCTTGTCTACCAAGTGAGCCCAAGACAACCAGATCTATGCAGATAAATCCTGTCTTTCAGCTCCAAATCCTGAAAGCTAGAGGCTTGTTGTTCCAAGCTTTAGTAACCAAAGGCTTGTGTCTCCAGCTATTTAGACTGGAGACTTTAAGAACCAGCAGCCCCAGCCCTTCGCAGCTATACTTATCCTTGATACCTAGCAGGGACAGCACCTGCTAGTGATATCTCCTCATGAGTACCTCAGGCATTGAGATCCTCAGCTCCTACAGTAGTTGGTATTTAACTCTCAAGCAGAGGACATGGGGACACTTGGCTCTTTAGCTCTCTAGACTTCTTTCAACAACCAGGGCCCACAGCTTTTTGTCTTTGCTCTCCATGGCCTTCTATCTTTCTTCATCCTTGATTCTCTCATCTCTCTCATTTTCTCTATACTTCCACCATACCTTGATGTTTCTGATGCCTCTGTACCTGGCTCTTTCTACCCAGGTTACTCCCTGATGTTCTCCGTTAACACTCCGTTGTGTAAGAGCTAAGGGTAGAGACTACATAAGGGGTTGGCAAACTATTTAAAATGATTCTTGGGTTGACTGGTATGAATAAAATATTGGAATGTTCATTCATTTGCTCAGTCTGTGGCAGCTTTTAAACTGATGGCTGAATAGACTGGACAGAGACGAGATGTTGTGGTCTGAGAAGCTAAAGTATTTAATTATTATTTGGTCCTCAGATACAAAGTTTGCTGGCTTTTGAGTTACATTATTATCGATGTTTTGTTTGGTTTACAGCACTCCATCTTTGAGTGCAGGTTCATTTTAGAGAGCACAAAAAATGGAACCAAATTTAGATTAATGTGAAGAGATCTAAAATTGTGGCATCTAATGTGAAATCTGGAAGGTTTACAAGTTAAGACAGGTCACAACAGGCAAGGACACTCAGAGCAAAGGGGGAGTTTTAAGACATTTTATATCTAAAAGAAAACTTGATGGTTCAGTAGGAGGGAGAGTTGAACATATGAGCATTACCAATATCATTGTTAGATGTTAAATAAGGTTAAACTATTTATGGATGAACCAGTGCTCTTACAACTTTCCTATAACTAACTAGCATATATAATTAATGTTATTTAATGCTTTAGGCCAGGAATCACAGAATTTATATTTTTGTTTGTTTTGAGATAGTTTCATATAGCTCAGGCTGGTCTCAAACTTGGTCTGTAAAGGAGACCTTGAATTTCTCCTTCTATTTTTTTGGAGGGGGGATTTTCACATCATGCACCCTGATCCCACTCATCTCCCACCATCCCTCAGACCCACCCTCTACTCTTGTAACCTCTCTCAACAGGGGAAAAAACCCACATTGTAGAAGCTGTACTGTATCACAATGTGTCCCACAATATCCCCCCTCCCTTTTAAGACAGGGTTTATCTGTATAGATCTGGTTGTCTTGGGCTCACTTTGTAGACAAGGCTAGCTTTGAACTAACAGAGATTTGCCTGCCTCTGCCTCCCAAGTGTTGGGATTAAAGGCATGTGCCTCTATGCCTGGCAATTATATCCAGTCAGCTGTGAGCTGCCATGTGGGTGTTGGGATTTGAACCTGGGTCCTTTGGAAGAATAATCAGTACTTTTAAATGCTTAGCCATCTCTCCAGCCCCACAGTATTCCCTTTTGTCCACATTTTTTTTTTTTGGCTTGGAAATGTTAATTTCAATGACTTCTTGGTCTGGTACAAGGCCTCTGGCTTCTGCTACTTTGTCAGTACTGGAATCTCACAGGAATTCCTTTCAGATATCCTGTTGTTGCCCTGTGCCATGGAGATCCTGTAGTTTTGGATCTGTAGAACTGGCTTCTTCATGTACTCTAGCAGTTCATCCATGGGGCAGTTGCTGAGGTGAGCCAATTTGAAGCCCTGATTCTGGACCTACAATTCCCACATCCAGGGACACCTCTACTGTGCTACCAAAATGAGGTTCAGGGCTCTCCTGAGTGCTGCAGCATGTGAGGGGTAGGAGCAGCTCTCCTGCTCTTGTGACCCCATTGGGGCCAGATCTCCTGTCCTCCACTGGTAGTGAGAGCAAGAGAGAGTGGAGGGGATCAATGCCTTGCCAACACCACTGAAAAACAGACTAAAGGCAGGGCTGGTTTGCCTATAGTCATACCCTTGGGGCCAGCTCACCCCCAACCCCCATATCCAGCGCTAGTTGTATTGTGTTGCCCAGGTTAGGTACAGGTCCTGCTCTCCTGAGTTTTGCAGCTGGTGAAAGACAAGGCTAGCTCTCCTGCTGTCATGACTCCAGGGCCAGGTATCCCACCTGCTATGGGTGATGAGGGGCAAGGGAGAGGAGGATATCTCTCTCTCATTCATGTCACAATGGGGAAATGATAGATAGGGCCAGCTCTTCCAAGGTTGCATTCTTGGGGCCAGCTCACTTGATTCTCCCGAAATGTGCAGAGCCTGCTGTTCCTAGTAGTGTAGCTGGTTAGGGCCAGCTCTCCTGGTTTCATGCCTCTAGGGCCAGTTCTCCCATGATGCCCAGGTGGGGGGGGGGTGGGCCAGTTATGCACAGCTCTCAGGACATCAACATGTCTCCAGGTGGCAGTCCAGCCCAGGAATGCCCACCTAGATTTTGGTGGTAACAGACCCCTGCGCTGCAGGACCATAGACCCAGATACTCCTCTGTTGACAGCAGAGGCCAGGACCCACCACGGTCCTAAGTGGCATCACTGGCTACTCATATCAGGTTGTTTCTCACTACCCTCAAGTCTCCAGTTCTGCCTCTCTTCATTCTGTCCACTTCCTTCTGTTTCTCTTTTTCTTCCATTTCTCCACTACTTACTTGCTCTTCTTAGTGTTTCTTGGAGTCTCTGAGTATCTGGACCTATCTCAGGTGTGGTTTCAGGAATGCTATGCCCCACTTGTGTATTATAGTGCCCAGCAGGGGTTATCACCAGTATTGTCTGACCCCTAGGATGATTGGCTCCAGACTGGTGTTCATCTCAGACTAGCTCCCTGTCCAGGTCCCATGGTACCAGTCTGGTGGTTGTCTTGGGATCAGTCCTTTCCCAGCTCTTCTGAGTGGCCTTCTGCCTGTGATCTGTGGTGCCAAGCAGAGTTGTTCTAGTCTCTGGCTTGCTTCCTGTCCTAGGAGCCCATCTGGTACTTGCCTGGTGCTAGACTGATAGTCATCACAGGCTAGTTCCTTGCCAGGCTCCCTGGTGCTGGTGGTGGTCTCAGGTTTGCTTTTATCAGGGAATGTTAGGTTACTATTCATTTAGATGTTCATAGGGCAGAACACTGAATATAGACATGGCTTCTCTCTTCTCTGCCACCTACTGATGTACATGTGACAAAGCAGCCACATTTGCAGTTCCTCTAGGGGCAAGACAACCTTGAATTTCTGATCATCCTGATCTCCATGGCCTGAGATTATAGTCATGTACCACAATGTCTGCTTTTATGTGGTGCTGGGAACTGAACCAAGGCTTCCTATGTGCTAAGCAAGCATTATACTAACCGAGCCACATGTCATACCAGGACACTTTTTCTTAGAAGGAAATTAACAAATAATTTGTTTTTCTAATTCTATCATAGACTTTTATGTCTATCATTGTAGCATGAAAGCAGCTATGGACAGTGTATATCAATGATCACTGGCCATGTTTTAATAAAACATTATATCTAAGTATTGGAATTTGAGCTTCACTTTATTTATAAAACTATTGGTACTTTAGTCTTTTTCAATGATTTATATATTTACATAATATGTGTAGCTTAGGTTGGTTTTGAACTCATGATGATCTACTTTCCAAGTCCCACAATTACAGGCTGGCAGCATTACACCTTCCTTTTTTTTTCAGTGAGTTAAACATGTTAAAATGAATTTATCTTCTGAGATGTGAAAAAAAAAAAAAACAGGTTGAAGGGTGAATTTGGCTTATGGGCCACAATTTGTTAATTTTACATTCCTGGTGTGCAAAATGGTAATTTATTTTCTCTGTCAACCACCTAGAGTGTTTATAATGGATGGAAACACTTTTGTCCTTGAGATTTCTTTTCATAGAGCAGCACACTCAGATGTAAGATATCACCCCTCTAGAGTCATGAGAATTATTTAATTATCTGCAGTTGCAAGATGTACAGATTACAGCTTTTGGAAGTTGATGAGAAATTTATCTTTTCCATGAATAATTTTTGCTAAAAGAAAAGTAGGAATGCATTTTGCATATGTAATCGACTCAAAGATGACTCTATTTTTCTAATATTTCTAGAGTATAGGTTGGTAAGTAATTTCTTAAGCAGACAATGTTAGACATTGCTTGTATCAACTTGGAAACCCCATGTTGAACTTTATCTTACTCTTCTCAGTGAGCTCATTTTTACTTTATGTAGGTGGTAGGACAGACTGGACTTGAGAAGATATAATCAGAAATTGCTTGCATTAGTTCATTTTAGTTCTTGCAGTGTTGGGAATCACATGCTAGGCAATCACTCTATCACTGAACCACATCCTCACCCTAAGCTTCACTCTTTTCTAATCACGGCCTTCATCTATATACTCCTTGGATTACTCTTTTCCAACCAAGAGGATTTCTTAGGCATATCTCATATACTTTAGGTAACAGGACAGTTTTGCCATCAGATTTTATGAAAGTACAGTCTTGGCATGATGTGAATGAAATGCCATCCTCTGTCCCTCAAAGGCTCATGTGCTAAAACACTTGGTAGCCCCTTGGTGGCATTATTTTGGAAAGTTGTAGGTCTTTAGTGGCAGGGATAGGTCATTGAAATCAAGCCTTTGAGGGTTATAGCTGGTCCTGTTTTCTGTTCCCCATATGCCATGTTTATAAGCTAAAGCCAGGACCTTCTCTTCCACAGCTTCTCCACTGTGATATACTAAAATTCCCCAAACAGTGAGCCAAAATAAACATTCTCATTTTAAGTTGTTTCTACCAAACATTCTTTCAGAGCCATGGGGAAAATAATTGACTTAAACCTTAATTAAAAATTCACAAAGGAGGAATTCCTAAAGGCCAAGAGACACTTGAAGAAATGCTCAGCACCCTTAATCATCAGAGAAATGCAACTCAAGAGGACTCTAAGATTCCATCTCACACCTGCCAGAATGGCTAAGATCAAAAGCTCAAATGACAGCATATGCTGGCTAGGGTGTGGAGAAAGGGGAACCCTCCTCCATTGCTGGTGGGAGTGCAGGCTTGTGCAACCACTATGGAGGTCAGTCTGGGGATATCTTAGAAAACTTGGAATAGCTCTGCCTCGGGACCCAGCCATACCACTTCTGGGTATACATCCAAATGACTCCTCACTGAATCACAAGGAAGTTTCCTCATCTATGTTCATAGCAGCCTTATTTGTAATAGCTAGAAACTGGAAATAACCTGGATGTCCTTCAACTGAAGAATAGATTAAAAAACTGTGGTACATCTACACAATGGAATACTACTCAGCTATCAGAAACAAGGAAATTATGCAATTTGCAGCCAAATAGATGGAACTAGAAAAGCTCATGAGTGAGCTAATCCAGACCCAGAAGGATGCACATGGCATCTATTCACTTATAGTCAGATTTTAGCTATATAGTACAGGATATCTATACTACAACCAACGCACCAAAGGCAACAGGAACATAGACTTTTTTTTTCCTGTCAAGGAGACACTTTCCCTGGTGGTACTGTCTTGTAGGTCCCCAGTGTATGAGGAGGCTCATGGCCCTCATATGACTGCTCAACTGAGTTGGGGGACTGTTATGTAGGAACACTCCACTCCAGAGGAGTGGGATGGAAGGGTTAGGGGGTAGAGGATGGGAGGGCAGGACTGGGAAGGGTCAAAAGAGGACACTATGATGGAGATGTAATCTGAAGCAATAAATAAATAAATTAAAAAACTTTAGTATCTTCTGGAAGAGGGGAGTCAATTTTTATTAAGAAGGTATTATTGAGAATACCCATGCTCAACTAGATGGTTTTACACCCATATACATTCTAGCAGTACTTAATCAACTGTGTGGATTAAAAACCAATACAAAACACATGAAATAGGGAGGGAATAGTGATAGGAAGGATGGGGGAGAAATCAGAGTGGAGTTAATAGGAGTGGACTTGATCAAAACTCAATGTGTGCGTATGCAAATTTCTTAAACAATAATAACTAAGCATAGCTTTTAATATCTTACCCAGTTTCTCTTTATCCATCACTTTCCTTTTAGGTCTGTCCATTTTCCCAATTGCACACCTGTGAAGAAAGTTCACATGACATGTTCTTTGCTCTCTCTCTCTCTCTCTCTCTCTCTCCATCCACCTTTGACTTCTCATTTATATTGTTGCTTCTACTCCTCTGGAGTTCAGAGAATTGGTTATGTGTGTGTTTTTGCCTGTGTGTATGAGAGTATCTATGTGTGTGTCTGTATGTCTGTGTGTTGTGTGATTTGAATGAGAATAGTCAATAGGCCATAGGCCCATAGACTGGAATGCTTGGACATCAGAAAGTGGCACTACTTGAAAGGATTAGAAAGTGTGGCCTTGTTGGAGGAAGTATGTCACTGGGTTGAACTTTTAGGTTTCAGAGTCCATGCCAACACCCGTCTCTGTTTTTCTGATGCCTGCAGATGGGGATAGAGAACTCTCAAGTTCTTCTCCAGCACCATGTCTGCCTGTTTGCCACCATGCTTCCTGCCATGATGACAATGGACTAAACCTCTTAAATTGTAAGCAAGCCCCAATCAAATGCTTTATAAGAGTTGCCATGGTCATTGCATTTCTTCACAGAAGTAGAACACTGACTATGAAATGTGTGTGTATACGTGTTTGTGTATACATATGTGTATAAGTATGTGTGTATGCATGTATGTATGTGTGTGTATATATCTATATGTGTGTGTTGAACTTAAAGAGAAAAAGAGAATATTTGTTGTCTGATTTTGGTTCATTTGATGGACAGGACTTCCATGACAAAAGTGACATTTTATCTCTTCCTCATAAGGAACTTCTTTTTCTTTTTCTTTTTTTTTAAGTTCAAGGACAATTTTATTAGTTGAAAGGAAAGGCATACAAGGGCAGGCAAGCTGTATATCTTGGCTGCTGCCCAGAGGAGGACAGTGGGGAAGAGAGGGAAAAACAAATCATGCTGTTTAAGTTACGTTGTCCTGGATTTTATCTTCGTGGCGTCAGGCTACCACATGGTGGGGAAAAGTGCTGTAGAGAAAGAATAAGGGAGCCCTAAATGCTGAGGAAAGAATGCTTAGAACAGAAATAGGAAAGAATAAGTGAGTAATTTTCTAAGTAATTCAGAAAAGTGTACAAGAGACTGCCCAATGGGGTAGAAATTCTGGGGACAAAAAGTACAGTATCCCCTTAAAGGGACAACTATTATATCTATCTCTTCAGCATGACTTAAAGTGAGCTGAATTCATCTGACCATTGGTAGGTCTCTACCCAACCCTGACATTTTACTCTCTTGATCGTTAGTAACTTTCTTCACTGCTCTCACAGTCTCACCTCTGAAGAAGTAATCCTAAAATAATTTGGGAATGAGATCAGGAATCAGAGCTTTCATGGAGCACTTTCTATGCTCTTTGGATAATCCATGAAGAGCAAGGTCCCTAAAGCTACTGACTTCTTTAACTCCTATGTGCTGGGGACCCATATGACAGGTTTCCTTCATCCTGCAGCAAGCTTCCTCTCTATCACCCCCACCCCATCTACTCCCTTTCTCAAACCTGTGTTCTTTTGTATCCCTGAGATACTCCTCTCAAGACCCTTCTTAAACCTGAGGAAGGAGTTAAACATAGCCCTCCACTCTCATAATACCCTTTAATGTTTTCTCTTGTTCTCACATGGAGTCTCTGTCCTTTCATCCTAACTACATGCTCAGGGTAAACTAAAAGTTACCATAAGACAGACTGTCCTATCTTTTCCAATATCCTTCAGATGAATGTACAGCACAGCTACGTTGGATGTGTTATATTAATTATTATCAGCATTGTAGTCTATGACACACAAAAAATTGTCTTTTCTTCTGTATGTAGCTATTTTTTCATCTTCTTCTGGTATTTGTAGTTATTAAGGGCAAGAATGTCTTTGAAATGATCAATTTTAACACTTTAAAAATAGATAAGTAGATATGCAGTCCTTCCTAATTGTTAATTAAAGGTGGATTAAAGTTAGTATGCTGGCTTATTCATTCAATATTCAATACCCATGTGCCAAATTTTGTAGTTTTAGGATATAGTAGAGAATAAAAAGACACAGTCTATGCTTTTCAGCTTGATGTGTGTGTGTGTGTGTGTGTGTGTGTGTGTGTGTGTGTGTGTGTGTGTATGTGTGTGTGTGTTAGAAAAATCACAGAAATATAGCATTCATTTCAAGTTTAGGTGAGTGCTACCAAATGAAAATGTGCACTTCTGTCAGATGGCATAGTAGATACTAATTTCAACAACAAGGCCACGAACTCAAAACAAAAAGCACATGCAAGACCCCAACAAAATGAAAACCTAGTATTTTATGGGAATTCTGAATGAAATAAAGAAAGTAAATGCGCTTTGCAGCTGTGAGTTGAATGGGCAACTCAAGCCAGAGGAGCATGGGAAAGGATCCTGACTCCTGACAGACAGGCACAGCAGCCAGTTTGATTTGGCTTATTTTAAGAGCATCCTGGGAGCTTTTTTTGGGGGGGGGTGTTCATGTATAGGAGTGCCTCATTCTCATTTTTGCATAGGAGTCTTAGATAGTAAGTTCAGGAAAAACACTCCTACCCAAAGAGATCAGGCATCAGCCTCAGCCTCATGACTCTCCTGCAAATTTTCGTGTGCTCCATGAAGATACTTTTCTATAAATGGCATGCTGCCTGCTGATCTGAGATGGACTTGACCAAATGAAGCTGTGTTGAGAGGATAGCCCACTGCTTTGTAGAAACATTTTGGTACAAACCTGGCGATTTTGGATAACCTAACAGTGAGAAATCTGTCCTTTCAGTGGGAAACCATAGCAACATACCACTTAGGAGGCACACTGTGTAATCTGTCTGCTCTTTGGTTACTATTTTGCAGTCCACTAATAATCATCTTGTCTAATGTGAGTATGCAGAAGGTCAGACAGATTTAAGCCTGTGGCAGTGCAGTTCTTCTTCTAACCATGGGGGTGGGTGTGGTGGTGAGGCTGGAGGTGGGGGTGGGACGTGGTTCTTTTACACTGGCCCCCCAGAATTAGTGCCTTGGGTCAGCCATGAAGAAGAAATCAGGGCCAGCAGCTTTATGTTTTGTTTTCAGTACAGACTATAAACCACCATTTAATCTAAAAGTGCAAAGGATGGAAGCATGATTACTATTAAAATTACTATAAAATCTTATTTATGGATAAACTGCCCTGGATACATTTCTTATTAAGCTGCAAGATTGATGTTCAGAATTTTTCATCCCAGCATATTTTTAATAATTTCATGGTAAGCATTCTATTCCACCTTAGATACAAAATTATTGTTTGTAAACTCTTCAGGAATTACACAGAGGACAGAGGAGTCTGAGACAGGAGGATAGGGAGTTCAAGGCCAGCCTGATCAGCATAGTGAAACTTGTATCAAAGTCAATAAAGAAACAAAATGAATAAATATACAATCAAATAAATAATTATATGGAGGATTTTTTGTATTTACTCTGATAGCCTGGCATATACAGGAGACTGAGGGATAAAAGGTTTTATTAAAAAGCAGAGAAAGATGGTACGGTCTTTAGGAAAGAGGTTTCTAGATAACTGTTCATAGCCAAAATCCAGTCTCTGGTAGATGATAAATTGAAGGCCACAGAAAGAAGGCCAAGGAAAGAGAGGGAAAAAAATGGGAAAAAAGTTTCCTGAGTTTCCATGCTGGTAAGACTCTTAAATTAAAAAAAAAATGTTTATTTATTACTTCAGGTTACATCTCCATCACACTGCCCTCTTTCCACCCCTCCCAGTCCTACCCTCCCATCCTCTACTCCCATCCCTCCCATCCCACTCCTCCAGAATGGAGTGTCCCTACATATCAGTCTCCGGCCCCAGTTCAGCAGTCATATGAGGGTTATGTTAATGTCCACTTTCTTTTCCTTTTACAATTCTAAATGGAGTATTTTTCCCCCATTTTGAAAAAAATCACAGACAAGTTTAAAAGGTCTTGCCTTTCTTCCCATTTGACACGTTACTTTTTGCCACAATGTAATTTTGT
Source organism: Lophiomys imhausi (assembly GCA_907164525.1). Taxonomy (NCBI): domain Eukaryota; kingdom Metazoa; phylum Chordata; class Mammalia; order Rodentia; family Muridae; genus Lophiomys; species Lophiomys imhausi. The sequence continues at coordinate 2,753,192 of CAJQZJ010033894.1, forward strand.
CAAGTAGCTCTCAAGCAGGCTCTCTCTAAGGGCTGTGGGGGAATGTGTCCGAATCTATCAGTCTCACTCTAGGCCAAGAATTCTCCTGATTGCTGTGGATATCTAGCTGCCAGCCTTCCTTGTTAGTTCACATCCATTTACCTGGGGACGATGGATGCTGTAGCACAGGCTGAGGGAAGCCAGTGGATGCTATTGGAATACAAAATAGTCACTGGACAGGTGATCTCCACATAAAGTCAGAAGAAGCAGACGGGAGTGACCAAGCTCCTGGCAAAGAGGTGCTGATGGATCTGGATTCCATCACTTCTTCATCTTTTGCTTCACCCTCTTATTCGACAGATATTCTCTGGGCACATATGTTTCAGGCATTAAGAATCAGAGATACCTTTTTTTTGGGGGGGGTCAGGTAATATTTTTCCTGGAGCAAATTTGGTTTTTTTGATAATATATAAAGTATTACCTTTCAATCCGGATTAAAGAAGAAATTATTTTGAAATTTTGGAGCTAAACAAACCTTTAGTGTATATATTTTGAGATCTCAAAGGACAATTTGTTTGAATTGCAGCCTGCCTTTTGTAAGTAGCTTTTAAACTTAAATCTTTCCAAATCCTATGTGCCTGTCTCTGCATTCTAAGTTTTGGGATCAAAGACATGTGGTTCCCAACTGATGGGATTAAAGATGTGCTCCTCCACTCCTGGATCAAAGTTTTTCTCTGTTTAGAGCTTGTTTTGTATCAGGTGGCCTTGAGCTCTGAGATCTGCCTGTTTCTGTCTCTAGTGTGTTGGGATTAAGGGTGTATTCTTCCCCAATGATGTGACTAAGGGTGTGCACCATCACCACCCTGTTTCTTGTAACTCTAAAATTTATAAGACAACTAACTCTATAGTGATCCTCCTGTCTCTACTGGAGGTAATGGCATGGGCTAACACCATGCATTATTTTACCTTAGCTCCTAGTTTTTTCAACTCTTAGAGGTTTGTAAAACCAGGTTGAACAGCTGTCACCTTTAATTTATTTACAGTGTTTTAAACCTGTTACCTGCTTTTTAATGCCAAACCATGGAAATAGCCTATACCTCTACAAAAAAACAAAAACAAAAACAAAAACAAAAAAAACTTTTAAGCTGCTATCAAGTTTGTGTAATCTCGGTAGCCACCTCGTGCAGTCTAACATTCTAATCTGAAATTTAGGCCATTTTCCTTTCATGTCAGTAAGGTAAATTATAGTTTGAAAATTTTATATTGTATTTTTATTATATTTTTAAGCTTATTAACTCTTTTCTTAAAAAAGTATTATTTATTTCTAGAACATAGTTTCCTCCCTCCTCCCCTCTTGTGTGGCACATTATTTAAGTAGAATTTTTTAAATCCAAATTCTCAATTTAAATAATTATCAGGCAAAAAATTATTATATGAATATGTAAGTGGATAAAATGGGAAGAGTTAATAAATTTTGAACAAATGTTATGTATAATACAAAATAAGCATTAATAATGTTGATATGATTGATTTAAAAAAAAGCATTATATATCTGTAAACACAACTCAAATCAAATCCTAGCCAAGTAAAATGACCACCTGCCATGTATTTGGTCTACAGAAGCCTGAGTTTAGGTTTCTTGTAGAAATGTTTCCAGCTAATGCAGGAATAATTTCTGGTAGGTGAATATCTGAAAGAAAAAGACTAACAGTATCTTTACATTCTAAGTTGCTTTTAACAATGTAGTTTCAACACAATTTTATCATCAATAAAATAAATTAAAACATGAAAAGAGAGCTTCAGTTTTAAAAACTATAGATTGGAAATCATAGTTTGGCTTTTCCTGGTGGTACAGACATGTAATTGCTCATGATGCTAAGGCTGGAGGATCATGTGCTCAAGATCTATCTGTTCCATGTTGCTATGACAAGAAAAGACTGAGCAACTTACTGAGATCTCATCTCAAAAATAAAAGTAGATGTGCCACAGTTTTTTATCCATTCCTCAGTTGAGGGACATCTGGGCTGTTTCCAGTTACTAGCTATTAAAAATAGGCAGCTATGAACAGAGATGAGGAAACTTAAAAACTATGGTACATCTACACAATGGAATACTATTCAGCTATCAGAAACAATGAAATCATGCAATTTGCAGCCAAATGGATGGAACTAGAGAAGCTCATCCTGAGCGAGCTAACCCAGACTCAGAAGGATGCATATGGTATCTATTCACTTATAATCAGATTTTAGCCATATAGTACAGGATAACTATACTACAACCAATGCACCAAAGGGAACATGAACATAGACTTTTTTTTTTTCATGTCAATGAGACACTTTGCCCTAGTGGTGCCGTCTTGTAGGCCCCCAGTGTATGAGGAGGCTCTTGGCCTTCATATGACTGCTGAACTGGGGCAGGGGACTGTTATGTAGGGACACTCCACTCCAGAGGAGTGTAATGGAAGGGATAGGGGGTAGAGGGTGGGAGGGCGGGACTGGGAGGAGTAGAAAATGGAGATGTAACCTGAAGTAATAAATAAATATTTTAAAAAACAAATAGAAACTTAACTGAGGAAAATCATTTCAGAACTGAAAATAAAATGTATTGATGGAAAAAAATAAAAGTAAAAAGGAACTGTGGAAATATCTCAGTGTTAGAGAACTCACCTAGCACATTGTGTGAAACATAAAGTCCTAGGTTCAGTCCTCAATAGATGAAATTAATAATAATAAAACCCAGACATGTAAGAAGAGGGGAGGGAGGAGGAGGGGGAGGAGTAGGAGGAGGGGGGGAAGGAAGAGGAAAGGGAAGAGGAAGGGGAGAAGGAGGAGGAAGGGGAGAAGGAGGAGGAAGGGGAG
>CAJQZJ010033894.1:2764951-2790174 GCA_907164525.1 Lophiomys imhausi
TGTGTGTGTGTGTGTGTGTGTGTGTGTGTGTGTGTGTGTGTGTGTGTAAGTTCAAGGACAATTTTGGAGTTGGTTCTGTCTTATTGTGAGAGTCCTAGAGATCAAAGTCAGGTTGGTGGTATGTGATTCAGCTTGGTGACATATGTATTTACCTACTGAGCCATCTCACAGGCCCAAGCCATTAATTTTGTAGTGATTCTTTATCACACCAGTAATAGACATACATGGATAAAACAGTTCTGCCTAGCACACTCATTCCCAAGGCTGAGGAGGAGAGTGGGTCCAATGGCTTATATGGAACTCTTATATCTAAAATGAAGAAATTCATTTTTTTCCTTTATTTTTTATTTCTTCAAGTTACATCTCAATCGCAGTCCCCTCCCAATCCCCTCCAGTCCCACCCTCCCACCCTCACCCCCCATCCTCTTCCCTTTTTTTTTAAGTTTGAGGTATATCTTATTTCCCCCTACAGTTTCCCATTTCAGTCCAACAAATGGCTCTTTCTCTTATAATAATAAATACAATACAGTACAACAGAGGTAATTAGGCCACAGTTATGAGGGTTATATGGCTTAATGTACATTCCCAATGTCCAGTCCATATGTATTTGGTACCTGACTTTAACATTCTGCTATCTAACCATCTCCATGAGTTTAAAGTTCTATATCTAACTCAACATTCATACTAACTTGCAACACAATTTCAAAAGCATCTTCTTAGATCTATAACAATCTCTTGACTCCTAAACAACTCAAAATTTAATTATGACACTCTAGCTATCTGTTCTTCAACCACCTCAGAGACCTGAGAGGGATAAATATATCTGATTTTATAGGAAGTACAGGGCCTGCAGCTTCCAAAACTAAGAAATGACATACCAGTGGCTGCCTGGACAGTTCCCATTTTCTCTCCATACATTACAGCATCGATCTTCAGTCGTTTGGCCCCATTTCTCTGATGACAGACATTGATTGTAGAGCAGGGGTTATGAAGGACTTGCCTACCCTCTCTTGGCAGAGCTAGGCTGTCGACTTACCTGCTTCCAGGTTTTGTCCTTTTTGGACAGCATTCTGTCTACAGTTGGAGCAAGGGGCTTTTCCTACCAAGAGATAGGCTTGCGACTAATTCAATCATCTCCCACTGGAGATTCTTCGATGCTCATCTTCTACTTGGAGTAGAATAGGGGGTGCTGTCAGGAGTTGATATGTCTTGATATAAAAAAATCTAAAGTTATGAAAACATCTTTGAATGCCATATTCTGCAGGTCTCTTGAGGTTATGAAGAGGCCCTATCTATCTCTTATATTAGGGTAAGCAGATGTTGCTTGTCTCTTAGCAGCTTTATTTCTGATTAGTTTAGAAAATAACTATAATAGGCTGTCATAGTACCTAACAAAATGACCGGCTTGCATAACTATTAGTTTGCATTTCTTAATTATCCTAAACAGTTTATGACAATTAGTAGTAAAAGGCCGAAACATCACATTTCATTTTTTTCTTTACCTCCTAACCCTTCCATCCCATTTCTCTGGGGTAGGGTGTCCTTATATAACAGTCCCTCATCTCAGTTGAGAGGTCGTATGAGGGCCAAGAGCCTCCTCATTCATTGGGGGTGTACGAGGCAGTACCATCAGTGAAAAGTGTCTTGTTGCCCGGGAGAGAGAAGTAAAAACAAACAAACCAATAAGCAGACAAATAGATAAAAAAGACTAAAAAATAGAAAAAAAATTTTAAAAAGTATAAAAAATAAATAAAAAAATGAAAGTAAAAAATAAAAAGTCTATGTCCAAGTTCCCTTTGGTGTGTTAGTTGTAGTATCGTTACCTTCTACTATGTAGCTAAAATCGTACTATAAGTGAATAGATGCCATATGTGTCCTTCTGAGTCTGGATTAGTTCACTCAGGATGAGCTTTTCTAGTTCCATCCATTTGGCTGCAAATTGCATAATTTCATTGTTCCTGATAGCTGAATAATATTCCATTGTGTAGATGTACCACAGTTTCTTAACCCATTCTTCGGTTGAGGGACATCTGGGTTGTTTCCAGTTTCTAGCTATTACAAATAAGGCTGCTATAAAGATAGATGAGGAAACTTCCTTATGATTCCGTGAAGAGGCATTTGGGTGTATACCCAGAAGTGGTATGGCTGGGTCCTGAGGCAAAGCTATTCCAAGTTTTCTAAGATATCGCCAGACTGACCTTCATAGTGGTTGCACAAGCCTGCACTCCCACCAGCAATGGAGTAGGGTACCCCTTTCTCCACACCCTCGCTAGCATATGCTATCATTTGAGCTTTTGATCTTAGCCATTCTGACAGGTGTGAGATGGAATCTCAGAGTTGTCTTGAGTTTCATTTCTCTGATGATTAAGGATAATGAGCATTTCTTCAAGTGTCTCTCAGCCATTAGGTATTCCCCCTTTGTGAATTCTCTATTTAGCTCTGTCCCCCATTTTTTAAATTGGATTATTTGGTTTCTTGGCATTTAATTTCTTGAGTTCTTCGTAGATTTGGATATTAGCCTTCTGTCAGATGTGGGGTTGGTGAAGATTTTCTCCCAGTCTGTAGGCTGCCATTTTGTTCGAATGACAGTGTCTTTTGCCTTACAGAAGCTTGAAGAAATTCATCTTAAAGGAAAAAATAAACAAAAGCCTTCTCTCAATGCTGTTCAGAATCTGTACTAGCCGAATAGGACAGGAGTAATGGGTGGCCAAATGTATACCTTATTTAGATTTTTCTTTGACAAGGCAGGAAGAATCTGAGGGGCTAGGATATTACTTCTATTACTTCATAGTATACCCTAGGAGGAGATGGGCTTCCCATCTAGGAGTATATTTGAGGCTGTTCCTACTACTGCTAAACTACTACTACTACTACTTTCTACAATAGACTTCTTCCCAATTACATCTGTTTTCTAGATACAAATCAGCATCTCTGGAATTAGCCCTGGAAGACACCACTGTGGGAGATGCTTGCACCTTTTGCCACTCACGTGGTTTGTAAGAGTTTAAAAGTGACTGGGCATCTAACTCAGCTTTGGATACCATTTTTACACACACATTTTTTTGAGCCAGGGAATAAATATACCCCAGGGAAGCATGCTTGGTTTGGGAGGACAATGAATAATGTAGAATGGCTTGAGTTTGACAAGGACAAACAGAACCCATAGCCGTTACGAGCTTTGCTGAAGAGCTAACAGACAAAACCTTCCATGAATTTTCTTTCTGAGAACAGACTGATGAGATCATCCGTCACACCTGCTCTGCTCCATTCCTGTTTAATCCCATCGTCTTGTCTGCTAAACCAGAAGCTGAGACTCCCACATAGCTGAGGAAAGCACCTGCAAGGTACATAAAGCAATGATTAACAAAGATTTATGTTCCAGAGCTCCCAAGTGCTAGCAGTGTGAACTTGAGTAAGTCATTTAACTTAGCAGAGCCTTTTTCCCACTTAGAAAATGGTGTTAATCTTTACTTCTCATGTGCTTGAAGGTCTTATTCAGTATCTGGCTGATAGGAACTTGTTTAGACTTTTCCATTTGTAAGTAGACAAAACACATTTTAAACTAGATAAGTGAGAGGAACATTTCACACACCTGGAAATCAGAGGCTCCAACATTTGGATTTGGCATATCAAAATTCCATAAATCAAGGAAAGCCACTGAAGAAGGCTTTTTTGGTTTTTGTTTTGGTAGAGATTGTTTAGCAACTATAGGGAGAGAAAGAGAGCCCCCCCACCCCCCATTTTCCTTTCTGGAATTACTGTCTGCCCAGTACTGGGAGACCTTGTCTTGGTTCCTGAATCCTAGTCACTATAATCTGAAGAGAGTATGTACTCTGCTTGGCTAAACCTGCATGTCACACTGATTCAAATACCCAGCACTCAGGAGGCAGAGGCAGGTGGATCGCTGTGAGTTTGAGGCTAGGCCTGTTCTATAAAGTGAGTCTTGGATAGCCAGGACTACACAGAGAAACCCTGTCTTGAAAAAAAAAAAAAAGATTCACAATGTCATTGAGCATCTGACTCTCTCTGTGCCTCTTGACTCAGTGTCCCATACAACATCTTTCTCTCAGGGTTGCATGCTATCTTGGCAGCTGAAAGTTGACTCTTTATAGGGTCAATGCGATTTAATCTCACACCACGTTTTCTTTATCAACACAAGTTGTGTCTTTTGCCACTTTCACACAAATTCTGGTATTCGTTTTTACCTGGTAACAGGACATATGCCGCTACCAGATCTTATCATATGACCAGGAAATGGGACCCATCTTGTATATTAAATCAATAGTTATTCCCTTACTCATCTGGGAGCATTCCAAAGAATGGAAGATGAATAATGGACTGGCTTGTTGGGATAGGAGGGAGATGTTAGAGAGAAAGGTATTGAGCCAGCATATACTTACCTAGACTGCTGGTCACAGCTGTCTGACTTATGGAATATCATTAGAAAGAAAAAGAAATGATGAAGGGTAGATGCAGCCATCTTACAATATGTTTTAGTTATTCTATTTAGTATATTTTCTGTTCATTTAACAGAAAGTAGACTCCTTAAAATGATATGGCTTCCTTGAGGTAGCAAATACTATGAGTGTCCAGTGCAATCCTGATAAACCCAGGACTACATTCCTTATGAAAGTAGATATGGGGAGCCCTTAGAAGGGCTTCACTGTTTACAGTGGCTTGAATGAGAAATTTCCTCAATGGGTACATGAATCTGAATGCTTGGGCCCTGTTTGTGGACGAAATTTGAGAACATTATAGCGAACCTCTAGGAGGTGGAGCCTTGCTAGAGAAGTATGTCAGTGTGGGTGGGGTTTGAGGTTTTACAGCCTTCCTCCACTTCCTGTTTTTTTTTTTTTTCTCTCTGCCTCCTGTGTACAGAGGAAACTGGGATGAGCCAGCTTCCTGCTCCTGCCACCATGCCTGTGTGGTTGCTGTGTGTGCCCCCGCAGTGATCGACTATATAATTTCTGCAACTGTAAACTGAAATAGACCCTTTCTTCCCTAACTTTCTCTTTGTCAGGTTATCTTATCATAGCAACAGAAAAATAACTAATTGTCTTTGAGCAGAAATGTCCTCTGACTTCTGTTTTAATGGAGTTTTAAAGATAAGTGTGCTTTCTAAGAAGGTATTTTTCCATCTTGGTAGTTTTTAAATTCTATATCCGGAATTTGTCAGAACCCTTTCCCATACACTACCACATCTAGGTTGAAGAGTAAGTACATTTGTTACTTTTCTGGAACCTGGGAAATTTTTCTGACAGTGATTCTCAACCTTCTTAATGCTTCCACCCTTTAAACCAGTTCTTCATGTTGTGGTGACCCCCAACTGTAAAATTATCTCATTGCTACTTCATAACTGTAATTTTGCTACTTTTATGAATTGCAATGTAAGTATATGATATGTAGGATATCTGATAACCACACGATGAGAACCACTGTTTTAAATAATTAGTTCAACAGCTTCCTTGGGGTGTGGTCTTTGCTTTTGGCTACCTCAAGCTCCCTTCTCACCTAGGAAGGCTAGTTAGAGAAGCAATGCCTTTAAAAATCCATTTCCTTGCTCTGTTAAAGCACCAATACCTTACTGCTTGCCATCATACTCTATAAATACTAGGTCCCATCTGCCTGGCTGTTCTTCCTCTGGTTGCTCTAGCAACCTCCATGTGTCCAGCTGCTGCTCCTTTGTGGCTTAGTCTATTTACTCAATGGTTCCACTCATCTGACACCTGACTTCACCACCCCATTTCTGGATACATCCATTTACCTTTGCTTTCTCTTTTAAAGGATCCTTGCTTTCTTTCACAAAAAATATGTCAATTTGTAAGAAGCCTCTTAAAATTAGGAAAACCCCTGAGTATTTATTTTGTAAGTGTAACTCTGTATTTGCCTTCAGAACAACTCAAAGGTATACCTGGTCTAGGATAGAATCTGGTTGAGAATTGAAATTAATCTGATTGAGAGAAAAGAAAAGCTTTTTAATGAAAGATGGAAAACTGGGTTACGTTCAGATCATTTTAGATACGTCTTTTAGTCTGATAGGGCTTCCTACTATATGAGTTGCTAAAAGGGGCTCAAGTCTGTAATTTGATTATGATAAACTTACTAGAAAACAATAGCTCTGTAATACAAACTTACCATTTAAAATTGTTCATTCTAAAAGACTTGCCAATCTGCCAGGATAGTTAAAAAAAAAAAAAAAAAACTAAACTAAACTAAACTAAAAAACAAACATGTTCTATAAGGCTTCCTGAGACTGGAAACATTCAATTCCTCATCTCAGAGAATCTATGTAAATTCATTATAATTGTGTCTCTAATTAATTGGCTTTGGTTAATGATAACTTTGATGGGAATATGATTACTGCTATTCTTTTAGTGACTATATATCCATTTCCAGAAAAGCAGATCACCTAGATGCGTATGAGGCAGAAGTCTGTGTGACATGCTAAAGGGAAGATCTGTTTGCTGGGTTTTTCTCATCTTTGCTTCTTATGCTTGTATGCGTGTGAAATTTTTCACTTTCTAATTGGATTGTAGAGTAGGATGGATAAAAAGGGTGTGTTGATTTCATCACTTAAAGAATGGTAGAAGGGTATCCTAGATAATATGGCAAGTATATTTACGGGTTCCAAGGTAAGAACTGAAAAAACGACTAGTGTGAATGTCAGTGGTGAGGGAGAGAATGGTGGACTGTAGCTAAAGAGAATAAGGGGCTGAGCAGTTACCTGAAAGGCAGAATTTCTGGAAGCCTACTAAACAGCTTGGATGACTTTTTCAATGTAAGAGAAAGCCAATGAAAGGATTTAAGCAAGGGACTTCTACACTTTTCATCGTTTTAAAATATCACGTTGGTACAGGGAAACAGAATTTGACATTGATCCAAATAACAGCAAGAACACAGTTTGAAGATGATTATAATAACCTAGACAAGGAGATCAGTAGTAGCTATGGCAATGAGAAAAAGTGATAGGCAGAAGATATGTTAGAACTAGAAGAGATGGTCTCTGATGTGGTTGAAGACTAGATAGTTAAAGTCTCGTAGTTAAATTTTGAGTTGTTCAAGAATCAAGAGGGTGTTCTGGATCTAAGAAGATGTTTTTAAGATGGTGATGCAAGTTAGGATGGAAGCTGTGTTGGATATAGAACTTTAAACTCATGGAGATGGTTGCATAGTAGAATGTTAGAGTCAGTTGCCAAACATGTATGGACTGGGTATTGGGAATGTATTCTAAGTCTTTTAATTATCATTAAACAAAAAAGATGATGAAAGGGAACAGTTTGGAGGAATGTGAAGGAAAGCAAGATATGCACAACAAAGATTTCCAGTTTGAAAAACCAGGTAGATGATGCCATTTAGTCTGATGTCAATAACAGGGGAGGGACAGGTGAAAAACCCTAAACATGAGGTGTGGTTGACATATAGTAATCAGGATTCCAACCAAGCAGTTTTAGAATACCTACCAGAAACCCGGATGAAGCCAGGCAGGAAGTTCGTGGAAAAGAGAAACTAATTAAAGCCACATTCACCTGGAAAGGGTTTGGAGAAAGAGCAGGTGTGGAGGAATGAATATGGGGAGGTTCAATTGTTTAGAAGTCCAAGGAAAAGAAACACAACACATCACATGTTCACACTATATTTGCTGGACATTGTATTCCACTCTCCTCTCATCCTTCAAATTTCAAGTTCTGTGTTTTTCATTCCAGCTGTGTTCAGTCAATGAGCTAGATTTCTACCATTACCCTTCATGTTTCAGTTGCTCCTAGTTTGTCCAAAATATATGAGCGCTTCAAGGAGAAAATCCACACCTTTCCTTATAGGTGCTGAAAAGCAAATTATGTTTTGCTTCACAAAATTCTTGAATGAGTACTTATGGCAATGGTGTCTTCTGAGGCACACTGAATATTATCTAAATTATTCATACTACCAAGCACCATGTAAACAATTGTTACACTTTTAAGTCAACCTGACTGGGCTAAGGGCTGTACAGGTAGCTAGTGTCTTCGTTACTGTTAAATTGCTGTGAAGAGACGCCATGACCAACTTATAAATGAAAGAATTTAATTAGGGTCTTGCTTATGGTTTCACAGGATATGGCCATCTTGGTGAGATGGCAGAGAATATGGTGGCAGGCAGGCATGGTGCTGGAGCAGAAGCTAAGCACTTATATCTTATCTTCAGGCAAGAGGGAGGGTGGGATGGGGGAGAGTGAGAGTTAGAGAGTGAGAGGGAGAGAGAAAGAGAAAAGGAGAGAGAGAGAGACTGGGCCAGACATGGGCTTTTAAAAAATGTTTATTTATTACTTTAAGTTACATGTCCATCACAGTCCTCTCTCTCCACCCATCCCGATGCCACCTGCCCACCCCCTCCCTCTTCCCCCACCTATCCTACACGTCTAGAGTGAGTTGCCCCTACATATAAACCCCCCTCAGTTCGACAGTCATATGAGGGCTAAGAGCTTCCTCTTGCACTTTGACCCTATATGGCAGCTCCATTAGGGCAAAGTGTGCCACTAACAAGGTAACAAGGACTATGCTCCTGTTCCTTTTAGTGTGTTGGTTGTAGGAGAGTTAACCTTTACTACATGGCTAAAATCCAACTATAAGTAAATAGATGCAATGTACATCTTTCTGAGTCTGGGTTAGCTCACTCAGAATGAGATTTCCTAGTTCCATCCATTTGGCAGCAAACTGCATGATTTCCTTGTTTCTAATGACTGAGTAGTATTCCATTGTGTAAATGTACCCAAGTTTTTTTTTTTTTAAATCCATTCTTCGGTTGAGGGACTTATGGGTTGTTTCCAGTTTCTAGCTATTGCAAATATAGCTGCTATGACCATAGATGAGGATATGTCCTTGTGGTTTGGTGAGGAATCATTTGGATATATACCCATAAGTGGTATGGCTGGGTCTTGAGGTGAAGCTATTCCAAGTTTTCTAAGATATTGCCAGACTGATTTCCATAGTGATTGTACAAGTTTGTACTCCCACCAGCAATGGAGGAGGAGTGTTCCCTTTTTTCCACAACCTTGCCCGCATGTGCTGTCATTTGAGTTTTTGGTTTTAGCTCTTTTCCCCATTTTTTGATTGGATTATTTGGTTAATTTTTGAAAAAGAAGCCAAAACCGTACAATGGAAGAAGGATAGCATCTTCAACAAATGGTGGTGGTCTACCTGGATGTCGACATGTAAAAGAATGCAATAGACCACACTTACCACCTTGCACAAAGCTTAAGTCCAAGTGGATCAAAGACCTTAACATAAAGCCCGACACACTAAATCTAATAGAAGAGAAAGTGGGGAAAAAGCATCAAACTCATTGGCAAAGGTGACAACTTCCTGAACAGAACACCGATAACTCAGGCTCTAAGACCAACAATCAATAAATAGGACCTCATGAAACTGAAAACCTTCTGTAAGGCAAAGAAAATTGTCATTAGAACAAAACGGCAATGTACAGACTGGGAAAAGATCTTTACTAACCCTACATCTGACAGAGGGCTAATATCCCTGATTTATAAAGAACTCAAGAAATTAAACTCAAGAAACCAAATTTTCCAATCAAAAAACGGGGTACATGGGTTTTTGAAACCTCAGAACTCACTCCTAGTGACAAACCTTCTACAAGGACACACCTCCTCCAGCAAAGCTATACCACCTAATCCTTTCTAAACATTCCACCAAGTGGGGAGTAAATAGTCAAATATATGAGTCTTTGGGGGCCATTTTTTAAAGTTTATTTATTACTTCAATTTACATCTCCATCACAGTCCCCTCCCTACACCTGTCCTGAGCCCACTTTCCTACCCTTCCCCCTTCCTCTTCTCCCCCCATCTTAGTCCTCCGGTGTGGGGTGCCTTACATATCAGCCCCCTTCAGTTCAACAGCCATATGAGGGCTAAGAGCTTCCTCTGGCACTGGAAGCCAACATGGCAGCTCCACTAGGGCAAAGTGTCCGACTAATAAGTAACAAAGTCTATGTTCCTGTTCCTTTCAATGTGTTGGTTGTAGGATAGCTATCCTGTACTATATGGCTAAGATGCAGTTATAAATGAATAGATGCCATGTGCATCCTTCTGAGTCTGGGTTAGCTCACTCAGGATGAGCTTTTCTAGTTCTATCCATTTGCTGCAAATTGCATGATTTCGTTGTTTCTGATGACTGAGTAGTATTTCATTGTGTAAATGTACCACAGCTTTTTTATCCATTCATCAGTTGAGGGACATCTGGGTTGTTTCCAGTTTCTAGCTATTATAAATAAAGCTTCTATGAACATAGTTGAAGAGATGTCTTCGTGGTTTGGTGAGGAATCCTTTGGATGTATACCCAGGAGTATGTATGGTTGGGTCTTGAGGTAGAACTATTCCAAGTTTTCTAAGATATTGCCAGACTGATTTCCACAAAGGTTGTACAACTTTGTATTCCCACCAGCAATGGAGGAGTCCTTTTCTCTACAATCTCACCAGCATGTGCTTTGGGGGTCATTCTTATTCAAAATACCACAGCTGGTAAACATTATTTCTCTGTGTGTCTGTGAGTGTGTTTCTAAATGAAGTTAGCATCTGGATGCATAGACTGAACAATGAAGATTTCACTTGCTACTGTCAGGGATAAAGATTCTCCATGCTTAGGGGATAATGAAAAGAGAGATACATAGTTTGTCCAGAATATACACTGTTTCTTCCCTAAATATTTTCTACCTGTTGGAGCTATGAATGGGAAGCCACAGTTACAAAGGGCAGGATGCAAATCCTATGGTTTCTCTTCTAGGGGATATTGAGGAATACAACTTGCTTATATTAAATGAGTATAGTCTCTGGACTCAGACTCTGCCATGCCTTAACAGTGCCTCACTTTCCACTCTAATGAAAGATGGCTGATTCTGCTAATACCCTCATGGAGCTATTTCAAGGATGCAGTGAGTGAATGTGTGGAAAACCAACAGCAGCATCATTTCAGGAATAGAGGGTTGGTCTTCGACAGTCCTCCCTCCCCTGAGGCTTTTAAGAGCTTAGTTCTTCCATTGTCTTTATCCACTGCTAGAGTGGAAGTATCAATGAGGATGGCTTCTCTAGTTTCTCATTCAGAAAGGAGTTCCACTGGAAGCTTCAAATATGGCCCCCACTTTTGATAAAAATTCACAGCATCTGTGTTCTAACACAGAATGGTAGGAGTTGCTGCTTTTGAGATGCTAAGGATGTGTGTGGAACCACTGCTGGCTTTGACAGTATCTATGACTGAATAATTGTACCCAACTACTTTGATGGTTTACTAAGATATTTGCTCAGGAAATTAGGATAGTACATTTCACCTACACAAAACAGTGGTAAAATAACAACTATCAGTCCACAAAAGAAACCAACATAGAACTACCTCCAATGAGGTTTATTGGAATGAGAAGACCTCAAGGCCATCATTGGTTCTCGAGGTGGTGAGAAAAGGATTAGACAGAAAAAAAAAAACACAATCTATGGAGATCTAAACATGATGGGGGCTTAGAAGGAAGACAAAGCTTCCCATTACAACCTGGAGAGGAGCTTCATTAAGAATGAAAGTAAGTAGTCGTTGGCCAGCACAAACGAATGCCATTTTGTGTGTCTGCGTGTGTGCGTGTGTGCCTTTTGTTTTCACTTTTTTCTATTTAACACACACACACAGGAGGGGGGGGGATGGAGGGAAGGAGGGAGAGAGGGAAAGGAGGAGGGAGAGAGCATGCACACTGCTATAAGAGGGGTGGACAAGAGCAGTGGAGACTCTTTAGAAATCAGCCTTCATCTCCAACCCAAATCCCAAAGCAGTCTCCTTGAGGAGACTTAAACTAATCCCCAGAACAAAAGTTTGGCTTTCTATAACCTTTCAGGGTGGTAGAAAGTTTCACCTCATGTGACTTACTTCAGCACAGAGTATGTGACAAAGAGCATGGATGAGCCTGATGCTCGTTAGGACTCTAAATCAGGGGGTGCTATCAGGCCACAGGTTAGCCTGTTTCTTGACTCTTGGTCCCAGGAAGAGGGCAGGGAGGCATGCCCTGATGCAGGCTATGGGATCAGACCTAAGGTGCAGGCCTGGGTTCTTACACACATCACCAAAAGACAGTCTCCAGAGCTAGGAATGTAGCTCAGTGTTTACCTTGGATACAGTAAGCTCTAGGGACGATTCTTTTTTTTAATAATATTTCAATTAAAAATTTAATTAAAATAATATCTTTTTTTAAATAAATACTTTATTTTTTTTCTTCAAGTTACATCTCAGTCACAAATCCCTCCCTATACCGCCCTTCCACCCTCTTCCCCCCAGAAGTTTCCCCTTTCAGTCCAACAGATGGTTCCTTCTCTTATAACAGTATTATACAAAACAACAGATATAAATATGCCACATTTATGAGAGTTAAATGGCCTAGTATACCTTCCCAATGTCCAGTTTATACATATTTGGCCCCTGACTTTAACATTCTACTATCTAACCATCTCCGTGAGTTTAAAGGTCTATATCTGACTCAACATTCATATTAACTTGCAACACACTTTTAATAGTATCTTCTTAGATCTATAACACCCTCTTGATTCCTAAACAACTCAAAATTTAACTATGAGACTCTAGCTGTCTATTCTTCAACCACCTCAGAGACCTGAGAGGGATAAATATATCTGCTTGTATAGGAAGTGCAGGGCCTGCAGCTTCCAAAACTAAGAAAGGACATACCAATGACTGCCTGGACAGTTCCCATTTTCTCTCCATACATTCAGCCTGATGCAGGGCAAACTCTAAATAGAGAAAGACTTCGATCCAGGAGTGGTGGAACACATCTTTGATCTCTTCAGATGGGAAACACAGGTCTCTGATGCCAATAATTAGAGTTCAGAGACACACACATGGGATTTGGAGGGACCTAGGTTTGGAGGCTACTTACAAAAAGCCTTCTCGATGCAGGCAGATTGTCCTTTGGGATCTCAAAATATATACACTGGAGCTGGTTTAGCTCCAAGGTGACAGAATGATTTCTTCTTTAACCCGGATTGAAAGATAACGCTTTGTATGTTGTCGGAAGGCCAAATTTGCTTCAGGAGAAGTATTACCTAGCCCCCCCCCCCCCAAAAAAAAGAGGGTAATTGTCCCAGGGTTGGGATTGGGGCAGGGCTCTGTTCTTATCTTTCCAGGAGAATCGAAGCATCCATTCGGGGAGCCCAGGGACGGCTGGACAGTGGAAACCTCAGCAGAGAGCAGAATCAGGCACCAAGGAGGACGAGTGACCCAGTTGATTCAGCCTGGCAGACTTCCTCAATAGCTGTCTCCATCGGGGGCCTGCAACCAGGGCAATCCAATGTCGCTGGGACCGTTCAGCTCTACACAATGCCCCGGCCGGAACCTCAGTGAAGCCTGCAAGATCAGCTTCTGCCTACAAACTCCTTAGGTCATCTAAACAGCTGAGAACAGAAGGACTGAACATAAAAGGAGTGTACTAACATTTTTAACCATTTTTTCCATTTGGGTTCGGGCCCCAAACAGGTTTACTACGACCCAAATCATCAGGAAGTCACTTTAAGAGAGCGACGTCACATATTAATTCTAAATAAAATGTGCAATGAATCTGAGGTATTTCTGTCATCATTAACTTAACTTCAGACGGTGGATCATACAATGGCCACATATTAGTTCTAAATAAAATGTGCAATGAATCTGAGGTATTTCTGTCATCATTAACTTATCTTGTATAATGCAAGTCTATAATGTAACCTTGGCTTTGAACAATCCTGTTCACTTTGCACTGTGTATACCATTACAACACCTAAAACCAAGGGTTGCCCTAAACACCTTGGCTCAGAGCTGAGACCACTTTATGTTACAAGTTGCAGTGTTTTATTAAATGTACAAACTTTTCAGCTCTTAAAGAGGCATAATACTATAACTGTGAAGAAGAAAAATATTAAAAAAATTTTTAAAAAATATTTATTACTTCAGGTTACATCTTCATTACAGTGCTCTCTTTCCACCCCTCCCAGTCCCGCCCTCCCACCCTCTCTCTACACCTTATCCCTTCCATCCCACTCCTCTGGAGTGTAGTGTCCCTACATAACAGTCCCCTGCCCCAGTTCAGCAGTCATATGAGGGCCAAAAGCCTCCTCATACACTGGGGGCCTACAAGGCAGCACTACTAGGGCAAAGTGTCTCACTGACAGGAAACAAAAAAGGGTTTTAACTTGTTCCTACTGTCATTCTTCAGTAGGTATCAGATTTGTTTAACTATTTTCTTATGTTAGAATGTTTAATTAAAAAAATTCTAAGAAGATGTTTTTAAGTTGGTAATGCAAGTTAGTATGGAAATTGAGATAGGTATAGAACTTTAAACATATGGAGATAGATGGATAACACAGTATTGATGTTGGTTGCCCGGTATGTGTGGACTGGACATTAGAAATGCATGTTGTGCTTTGCAATTTTCATAATTGTGGCCTAACTATTAAAAAAAGAATTATGAGTTCTGGGAGAAAGGGGAAAGAGTGGGAGGGTGGGACCGGGAAAGGTGGAGGGGGACTGTGTTGGAGATGTAACTTCAAGTAATAAATAAACATAAAACAAATTCTGTTTGAGTAGTTGCTTTGAGTTTCATAAAAAAATGTTAAATCCATTTTGGCTCAGGTTTAGGATAGAATGTGCCAGTTTCTGAACTGGCTTTGAGCACATTTCTGCCACTGTGAACTATCATGTACAAAGTGGCATTTTCTGCACTGATGACTACAAAAATCAAAGTTCCAATCAACTCTGAAGACAGTGAAGGCACACTGTTCATCTATTCATCTAAGAATTAGGTAGTAATATAAAAACAAGCAACACATCTGCCTTATTAATATGCACTTTTGCTTTAATCTTTCATAAATAGAATAATTATATGTATAGCAAGAATTGTTTAACATATTTCCTCATGATTTATTAGCAGTAAATGTTAGATTTGTGTCTACTTTGTAGACTCATATACCCGGGTTTTCATGAAAATTTCTCCAATGTAAAGGGGTTACAAGTAAAAATTGTTCAAGGAGCCCTGTTGCCATGGATAGATTTTTGCTGAAAAAAAAAAAGGGATCAAAATTAAAGAAAGAATGAAAGAAGAACTATAAGACTAAGGAGAAGTTTTTCTGAATCAAATGCTAAGTTTAGGGGAGTTTTATATTGTGTGAAATAAAAAATCTTGGTGGCTCCTCAGGTTAGCCTTCAAATTGGAGCCTATTGGCTTTTGATTGGTGTATTGTTTCTTGGTGGGTTAAAAATTATTTACAACACAATGAAAAAAACTCCCTCAAATCTGACACCCTTGCAACTCAAAACTTTTCTTTCAAAACTCTTCACAGACACTGTTTATCTCAAAGCGATGGCAGGCTGATCTGCATTCTACAGCTGGCTGCCCAGAGCCTCTGCAGTGTGAAGATTTGAAATTGACTTTCTCCCTTGAGGGTGTTCCTTGGATGCAGGAGGGGAAAGAAAAGTCAGCTAAGCCAGGACATCTTTAAAGATCTTCCCTTGGAAGCAAGATACAAACTGTGCTCTTTAAACAAAGCATTTCCAAACTTCTGAGCTGTGACCTTACCTACTTTGAGTGAATACCAATGAAATCAAGGCTCCCTTGTGGGAGAAACAGAACCTCTAGGGCTCCCAGGAAGAGGAGATAGGAATATATGAAGAAAATAATAGTCTCTCCTGGGTCTTTGGCAATTTTGCAAATTCTATGGACTCAAAAAAGGGAGGAGTTAATCAGACATCAACTTCAGTCTTAGAATTCACAAAAATGTAGACTCTTACCATAATACTTACATTCAGAGGTTTCTAGACAGAAGCATACTCTCTCTCCAGAGGAGCAGTCACCACACTTCTTTTTTTTCCTGTACTTTTACCAACATATCCTTGCACAGTGCTAAGTACATGATGGGAAGAACGAGGTTCAAGTCTTGTCTGTCATTGGTGGGGCTCAGCGCTCTAACCTCCCTGAACCGCCTTCCTTTTCTGTAAAATGAAAACAATGAAGAGTTTCCTGAAAATTAAAAGAATATATGACAACTAATGCAGTATAGGCACTTGCTTGCTGTAAAGATGTATGGTCTCTGTTTTCTCTGTCCCTTTCTGTGCTGATTTTCTCAGTCACTTTATCTCTTCCTGTCTCTGTTTACTGCTCTCTCCCTCTCTGTCCATCTATCTCACTCTTTCCCTCTTTCCTCCTTACTCTGCCCATCCAATTTGTAACTTCCTCTGCTTTCTGTTCAGTCACCCTTCCTCTCTCTCCCATCTACTTATTCTTTATGACTCGGTTTTCTGTTCAAATCTCTCCGTCCCTCCATCTGTGGATTTTTCCATTCTTGGCTACACTCTTAATTTTGGTCCATTACCCTCAGGAATTTACTAGTTCATTAATATAGTGAATGCTTCATTTTTAAAACATGTCATGACTCCCACAAATTTGAACACGTAACACATGTACTATAAATCTTTAATGATTGATATTTGTACTTATATCAGATAGTAAATACCACACCTCAAATTTCTTTTTTCTAAGTTGATCAGGGAATATCACAGACAATATTTATAGAATAATTTTATGGTTTCCATATCCCAAATTAAAATATCATAAGCATTCTTTGAGGCATGTTTATTTTGACAATGAGCAAACAGTGAGTTGGAACTCAAGTTTTTCTGACTCTAGAATTTAAAATCTGCTAAATTATGTACTTTTCCTGTTAAATTTCAGATGAAAATGTAGTTAGGGTTTTGTTTGTTTGTTTTTGCCTTAGCTTTAGAATGAAATAGATTTTCTTTGTGAAAGTCTTTATTCCAATAGTTCATTCCTTGGGACAGTTATAGGCTGTCCTTGTTTGTCTTGCCATATGATTAAGTTTCCTGCTAGTGGGGGAAGCACGTTCTAGGATGCTTGTCTCTTGTTCAGAGGCTGTATGACATATGCAATTGCCTGATTAACCACTGTGCTTCACATGGACCTCTTTGGAGCAACCAATACTTTCGTTTGTGTGTTGTATGTGCGTGTCTAATTATTAAAACTGTGTTTTTGGCACATCAGAAACAAATCCACAAAACGCTCATATACTCACATACAATTATTTTTTGGAAGATAAATTTGTAATTATATTAAGCACAGAAAACTTAGCAGTGTACCTTCAACCCAGTTTAGCGACGAGTTCTTTAGCCTCTGCCTTTTTCAGCTTGGCAATGCAACCACAGATATAGGACCCAGGACGTCGCCTCCCCACTGGTGGCCGATTGCATCATATCTGTCATGTAATTGGTCCTAACAGCTTCCACAGGCTTAGCCAGAGCTCCCTTATCTTCTGACTTAAACCTGTGTGAAGGCAACAGTGGTGCAACTCTTCCTGTGGACCAGCTGCCCCAGCCTGGCCTTTCCCTGGATGACGAGTAAAGGACCCCCATTTTTTGACACAGGGGAGGCAGGAAAAATACCTGCTCAATGAGGTCCATGTCGTGGGCAGTCACCACCAGTTGTGCCTTCTTGTCCTCCACCAAGGTGGTGACAGTATTGACCCCTGCTCGAAGGACAGGTGGTCTCTTTCTTGGGACATCCCCTTTGCCAGCAGCTTTTTTTTTTTCTCAGCACAGGCCAGTAGCCTCTGCTTCTACTGCGGCTTTGTCTCTGGCCTGTATTTGTGGGCAAGCTTAAGCAGCTGGGTAGCTGTTTGCTGGTTCAGGGCCTGAATGAACTGGTTAATGGCAGGAAGCACTTTGAGCTGCTTATAGAGGATGGCCCTTTGCTGATGCCGCCTGATGTAGCTGTAGCGGGGCCATTTGACGAACCATGTGAGATCTCTTTTGGGCTGGATGTCCAGCCCAGTGCCGAAATTCTTGGGACTTTTCTCACACAAAGCATTGATCACCCTTTTGGCCTCCAATTCTTTACATCGGCAGGGGCCGGGGCCGGGGCCGGGTCCACTTTCTTCCATTTGGTCTTCTTTCCTTTGGGCATCTTGTTGGGCTAGAGGTGAGAACTTCATGTACAAATTTAAAAAAAGTCTCCTGCTATAAAAATTTGGAAATTTGAAGCATCATATGAACCCATCTGCTTGGCTAATCTGAATTGCGTTTTCTTTTTAAAAATCAGTGAAAGGAACAGTGCCACCATGGATAAATCCCAATGAACTCCTCAAATGAGAAATATTTTGTTACTACAGTGCTTTCTAATTATTTTGAGTAGCTTCATGTTTAATAAAAACAGAAACTCTCAAATTGAGTTTGCAGCCAATATTCAAAGTTCATTAGTTTTTGTGAGAGTTTTTGTTTTTTGTCTGTTCAATGTAAACATTATATTCATGGTCTGAGAGGGCAAATATAACAGACTTTTCCCTGGACCTTGTAGTTTGTCCTCTGCACAATGATATGCTATTTTTCATTATATTTCTAAGTATGTCTGTTATTTATGTTAGAGCTGTTTTGGTATTACAATAATGACTTTTTTTTTTCTTTAAAGAGAGTAGTGAGTCTACATGTTTGGGCAAACTAGTTGAGTGCTTGATGTTCTGTTTACTGTAAATTTGAGGACAGATGACTTCTGATCTGTATTTCTTTTTAAAAGTTATTTATTCGTCTCTCATACATTGTATCCTGACTACTGTTTCCCCTTCCTCTACTTCTCCCAGTTTGATCTGCATTTCCGAGAGCGACCACTCCTCCAAGTCCAATCTGCATTTCTTTTTTTTTTTTTTTATAAATACTTTATTTTTTTTTCTTCAAGTTATATCTCAGTAACAAACCCCTCCCTATTCCCCCTTCCCAACCCGCCCTTCCACCCTCTTCCCTCCAGAGGTTTCCCCTTTCAGTCCAACAGCTGGTTCCTTCTCTTATAACAGTAAGTATTATACAAAACAATAGATATAATTATGCCACATTTATGAGATTAAATTGGCCCAGTATACCTTCCCAATCTGCATTTCTGAGAGAGGAGAAAAGACACTTCATGTGAGGGAGAAAAACCTTCGGAAGAACATTTGAAGGAGATTCTGTAAGGTCAAGCTTTAGTCTCCACTGCAGTTGATGACACACAAACAAGGTGGATTCCAGTGTCAACTAGGTATAAGAAGTCATTTTTTTGTTGTATCTTTCTCAATGTAGTTCCTAATATTGCTTCACCCTTCAGCTGGCTGGAGCACATCCTTAAGTAGGGCTATCTAAGTGATACTCTGTAGACTGTGTCCAAGGCCAGCTTGGTACTCCATTTATAGAGAGTTTGGATACCAAATTATTGAGTCTTGTCTGTATTTTCTCTCCAAAATAAAATTTAGTGTTAACACTGTGTCCATCTTAGCTTTTGTTCATTGAATAATCGATGTGCTTTGGCTTGCATGAATCCTTTTCTATTTTTAAAAAATCATTTTAATTTTGAGATATTTATCATGATGCTTACAGTCTAGGGGTTTCTGTTGATTTTTTTCCTGGAATATGGCACATGTATTCAACCTTCACTCTCATACCTTTTTTTAAAAACTATGAAAATCTGTTTTGACTATATCTTTAATTATTGATGTTTTAAGCACTACAAATATTCCCCTATGGGTGCTGAGTTTACCTAGAAAAATAGTACCATCATTCTTAGTACCCCAAGAATACTGTATTGTATATATATATCATAAGACAATGTACTGTTTGAAAGAATATTTTCAAAGAAACATTGTGTAGATGGACTACAGAGACACCATTTCCCTAACATGTTGAAAAGTATATTTGGTAAATTAAAGTTGAAACCTGAGCGTGGGCATGGTGGCTGGTTCCTATCGCCTTAGCTACTGAGCAGGTAGAGCAAGGGGCACCATCTTAAACCTAGATGTGTTGACCCAACCTCCTGTGTAAAGCATTAAGCTATTACTGTTCCACAAGACATACCTACAAAAAACAAAACAAAACAAAAAAACTGAAAACCAAGTAATCAAATAGGAGAAAGTAAAGAAAGATTTATTTCACTTTCCTTTTGAGGGGTGATTTTGAAGAAAATGTTAAGTTCACCATATGGGAAAGCTGTGAACAATGGGATCTCATTGAGATGCTTGACTATTGCAGCTTTATTGGAAGGATTTCTTAGTTCTTTCTCCTGTGAAATGCTTTCATAACATTGACAGGAAGACTTGTACCCTGAACAGGAGGAACCTGTGAATTTGGATGGTTGGTTACCACACACCCAAATGGCCCGGTCCCTCCACATCATGTGTATGTATTGCTTTGCTAAAATTAAGAACGGTAAGTAAAAAAGAACTCAGCCTGTTAAACCATCTGGTTCCTGCAAAAAGAAAAAGAAAAAGCTTGCCATAAAACAGATATGGTAACTGAAAGGCCCATGTGGAGATGTTTTTGAAGGGGAGCCCATAAATGGTGGAAATTCTTGCATCTATAAGTATGCATGTAAGGAGGATGGGAACGAAGATCAATGCAGGTTTGAACTTGGAAAATGGACTTGACTACAGATGTGTTCCTTGAGATTGTCCATAGCAAATGTTGAAAAACGAAGTCAGTGCTCACCAGCATCTTCATTTATAGTGCTGTAGTGTCTCCCATTTTCCCAGGTGGTAGAGGCACCTCTAGAGGTCACAATACCCTTCTTATATTTGCTCATTCATGGCCTGTGATCTCAGGTGGATTGCTTCCATGAAGGCACGAATGGCAAGGAAAACAAAACAGCATCTTTCCTCTCTTTCATTGGTGTTAATTTTTATCTGCTTCTGGAGCTAAACACAGAGAATTGAGACACTTAATAGTGTTTGGAATGAGAAATTGGATTTGAATCCAAAATGGTAAAATCAAACTGGTACTTCTCTGCAGTGGACACAGCCCTGGAGGTGGAATATTGAGTCCTAGAATGAGAGAGTTAGAAAATGGAAAGACCAAGAGGGAAAAAATAGTTCAGTGAGGTTCAGCTACAAGCTGCTCACTCCAGGAAAGTAAATGGGTATAAAAATAAATTAAGATATAGCCAGGTGTGGCGGTATATGCCTGTAATATACAGACTTGGAATATTGTGGCTGGAGAATCATGAGTTCTAGGCTAGCTTGTGCTGCAGAGGAAGATCCCATCTGAAACAAACAAACAAAACACCCCCCCCAATAAATAACAAATACAAAAACAACACATGTAGCCATGAAAATCTCTCAAGTTTTTTGCTCCATTTTTAGAAAAATGTCTCACTATCATCCTACTAACTTATACTATATACACATATGTACCTATATATATATATATATATACATATATATTCACAAACACACACACAGAAACATATATCTACATACATGTATATCAATGCATACTTTTTAAAATGTATATTATGTATATTTATTAATTCAAGTTACATCTCCATCACAGTACCTTCTTTCCACCCCTCTGAGTCCCACCATCTCTTCTCCGTTCTATCTTACTCCTCCGGAGTGGAGTGGCCCTACCTACATATCAGACCCCCACCCCAGTTCAACACTCATATGAGGGCTAAGGGCTTCCTCATATACTGGGGGCCTACCTGACAGTACCACTTGGGCAAAGTGTCTCTCATAAGAGGTAACACAGTCCGTGTTCCTATTCCTTTTGGTGCATTGGTTGTAGTGTAGTTATCCTGTACTATATGGCTAAACTCTGATTATAAGTGAATAGATTCCATGTGCATCTTTCTGAGTTTGGGTAGCTCACTCAGGATGAGCTTCTCTAGCTCCATCCATTTGGCTGCAAATTGCATGATTTTGTTGTTTCTGATGGCTGAGTACTATTCCATTGTGTAGATGCATCACAGTATTTTAATCCATTCATTAGTTGAGGGACAGGTGGTCCTGCTGTTGTCCCACAGCTCAGAATGTGCTGTGGTTCGCAGTCACAATGGTTCTGCTGAGAATATACCTGTTCCCGTGGCTCTGTTGGTCCTTCCTTTCCCTGGTGTCGGAATGCATATGTGGAATTTGGGAGCCCAGGAGGCTGGTGAGTACCCCTGTCTGGGGTTTGGAGCTGCTTGCTGGGTATTTGAGTGGCTCGTACCCACGGGTCCTCTCCTGGTGACAAATCTCCTGCTTTCCTGGCTTCTGTGGTTTCTGTGGGTCTGTTTTTCTGAGTGTCCAAGAGTCTTGCCTAGGGACTTTTATTAGTCCCTGTGTTTGTTGGGTGAAACCCAATGGGTTCGCACCTCTCATCTTGTTGCTCAGCATCTTATAACTCTGTGGTGTTCTGTTTTCCTTGCATTCAAAATCCATCCTTGCAGGCTGCCGCCATGTGGGAATCCCTCAATGCATATTTTATTAGATTTTCCAGTGGTTCATTCTTATCTAAATCTTTCTCTTTATTCTTCTCTTTCCTTCCTTTTCTTCATTCCATCTTCTTTGTGCTCTTAAAAACAAAAAAGATACTACCTTGGCCTTACTTCAGCTATAGTACAGATTGTCTAATATTTTCAGTATAGTACTTGTAATGTATTTGAAATTTTACTCTACTTTCAAAGATCATTTCTTCCAAATATTTGGATTTCTTTCAAACTCTATTTATCAAGTTTAAGATTCTTTAAATTTAAATTTTGAAAACCCTTCAAAAGTGGACTAATACACATTAGGAACACTGGAGTGTTTCATCCTCTCATTGAGGCAATTCCTGATGAAGACTTCCTTTTCTCATATGTGACATTCACTCTTACACTATCCCTTTTGCTCTCTGTGTAAGAGCAAGACTATTTTATTTCCTCTAGTTTCTAGTTCCCAACTATTCTGCTGGGGCAGGTAAAATGAAGACTGCTTATAGCAGCTTATTTTAAATGGTCCTTTTGTTTTTTATTTCATGTCTGTTGGACATTAAAATTTGACTTGTTAAGGTCAAAGTATGGAATTATTGGAAAGCCTCTGAGTTCAGTGCTAAATGAGAGCCTCCCCCTTTTTCAGCAGGGTTCCCTCCTCTTCTACCTAATCTGGGGGTTCTCAGATTTCTGGACCACACCTTCCATCTGAGGAATGTCAAGTAGCCCTCAAGGAAGTTAGAGGCCCAACCTTTTCTTCTGATAAGAAACCTGCCTAGTGACCACTGGAAACAGCCCATCATGCTAATGAGATCTCTTAGTGCCTTTGACCATGCTTCTAACTGTACCTGGAGTTCTTCCCTCACCCCTGATGCCCATGGAGTAATTAGGTTCTGTGTTCCCTTTCTTATGATAGGACTGTTCTACTGCATGTAAATGAAGTATCCCTGGCACTCTTCGCCCCAGCAAATCAAACACATTCACCTCCAAAACCCCTCCCTACTGCCCAAGATTTATAATACCCCTTTTCATGAAATAAACTCTCTCCATTCTTCCACCATGATCATCTGAGACTTTCCTGTTTATTTTGGGCTTGGGAAGGAAGAACTCATTTCTTGATCTGCCTGACTAGCCAGGTCTCCTAAGGCTGGCAGCTGGGGCTTGTCTCTGAGCAACTGGAGCACTGCCACCATAGTTGCCTAGTCAGGCTCATATTTTGATCACCGCTGCCTGGTCACCTTGATCACCACCTCCCATGCCTGCACCACTTGTCGTAGTGCTCATCTGTGGCAGCAGCTGGTTGCTAGTTCCTAAAGCAGCCATCAGATTCCTCTGAACCAAGTCAGATATCCAAAGTCATTTGGCTCGGTCTAGGAGCTCCAAGCTCCTTGAAGCTGCCTGGCTCAGTGCCAGTTGCTTAGTTAAAAGAGCAATATCTTTCCCTGCATGTCAGAGAAAGTGAGGGTTATCCTAACCCTCCTGCTTGTTTGTTTTTTATTTGCTGGTCTTTCCACACATGCATCTTTACACTTTTTTTCTGTGTTCTAGAATATGGGTACCATATTTTCTTCAGTTTCTCCTCTTTCAACCCTTCCTATCTTTTTCCCCTCTCCTCCTCCCTCCTTCTCCACTCTCTTCTTCTTTTCCTTACTTTTTTTTTCTTACTTTTCTTTTTTCTTTTTTTTTGTAGTCCTGGAGGATGAACTCAGGGTCTTGTGCATGTAAGTCAGGTACTCTATCACTGAGCTTCATCTTTAGGTCTCAATATCTGATATATTTAGGATGATTTAATTTGTTTATACTTATACTCTATTTTGTCAGTTCTATGATTGCTATGTCTGAATATTTTCCTATACAAGTCCAAACATTTCTTTAAGAAAAATATTTAGGGGCACACAAATCTCAGCCCAAGAGCTACAGAAAATTGATGGCTGCTAGGGAAAAGATAACTTCTTTCAGGAATGCTGCCCCTGGTAGGTTCACCTATGTGTATATAAGTAGCACTAATTAGATTCAGTGGGTTATAAAAAAGAAAAAGAGGGAGAAAGAACATACAGTTGGGAGGGACCATGATGAGTTGGAGAGGGAGAGTGTGGACTAAATATGATCAAAATACATTATATACATATACAAAGTTTTCCAAGATTAATTAGATCATATAATATTAAAATTATTTGAACCTTAGTCTAGGTCTTTGTTTTCCAAACTTAACTTATTACATGTACCCTCATATGCCATAATAACATTTTAAAATTTACTGTTTAATTGTATTCTAAGTAGATTTTTTCATTTGTTTCTAAATATTTATGCAAATAAGACCTAGATTTCAGTTGTAACTGTAAGTGTAAACTAAATAAAAATTATATTATTGAATCTAAGTGGGTATGTTTATGTCTTTTCTTTGTTGAAAGGATGGTGAGGTCATAGGCTCAAATTAAACACTTTCTACTTTGATGCTTCCAGAAATGGAAATTGAAATAGAAAATAATTTTTACTGTACAATTTTATATTTAATGTCAAGCTCATGTGTCTTATAAAATCAACTCATATGTCATCAGAGAAAAGTCCCTTTCTAGTGTACCATATGTATTATATTGTGCTGTAGAGAGGCCATGGTCAGTTTCATATTCCTTCAGTGCTCTATCACATCACACTGTGCTCAAATATCCTTTAGTTCTAGTTTACTACCTAGAGAATAAAGTAAATATCCCAAGAATGCAGGATCATTCCTTGATGGCAACAGGCTTGCAGATGGTCAGCCTCTGTATATGTGTGGCTTTGCACGTATTTCTGTATACACAGACATATTTTGTTGTGACATTGTGGCTTATACATCTATCCTTGCATTCTGGTGCTATTTTTTCTGCTTTTCTTCCTTCACTGTTTTCATTTTCCTGTGTATGTGTATGCACATGTTTTAGCCTGTGTGTGTGTGTGTGTGTGTGTGTGTGTGTGTGTGTGTGTGTGTGTGT
>CAJQZJ010033894.1:2790184-2852653 GCA_907164525.1 Lophiomys imhausi
TGTGTGTGTGTGTGTGTGTGTGTGTGTGTGTGTGTGTGTGTGTGTGTTTATACATGACTATCCATGCATGTGAAGGCCTGAGATTGAGACAGGCTCTCTCAATTAAATAAGAACTTGCTCATATGGCCATCTAACTAGACATCTTGCTGTGGAGAGCATTATCGCTGCCTTCCGAGGCTGGAATTACAGAGGCAACGTCAAGCCCACCCAGCATTTATATGGGTTCTTTATTTATCACCACATATTAAGCTTTTAATTGCACAAACTGTACAGCTTTCTAAATTATCCTGACAACACCATTATAAGGTATGCCTTTATAGTATTGCAACATTAGAAAACAATACTAGGAGATACACTAAAGAAGGTAGGTACTTCCATACAAAGCTCCAGTTCGCAGTTTGTTTCCTTAATTTGAAAGTCTTAAGCTCTCATGTTTTTTCACAAATTAGTTGATTTCCATGTTTCCGAGGTATTGCTGGAAGACATTTTATCTTAATAAGAATAACCCATCAAGCAAGAAAGCCATCAGAAAGCCAACCTCCTCATTATTATGCTCTGAATATAGGAGTGTGTCTTTTGGATGCCAAAACTGTGTTTCACACTGTCTGATTTTGGAAAAAAAGATTGTTTTTAATGGGTGAGTCTGAGTGACTCAGGCAGAGAGCAAACTAGTGGCCTGTCCCCTCAGTTGATAGGCTTAGATTTGAATTAAGAAAGACACACAGTGGGCTGAAGAGTTCAGGAGAAAGTCTGCAGTGCACACTGACACTTCTAAACAACATTAACATTCTGTGTGCAGTGCTAACTCCTTAAAATGCCATTTGCATAGATGATGGTATAATTGACATTGCTCCCTAAGGAACTCTGAGGATTATGGGGAGGTAGAATCAAAGAAAATTCATCTCTTCTGAATGCTTTTCCTCTAGCTACAAAATTCAGTCAGGCAAGAACTCTTGTTATCTGGTGATGTCATATTAATAAAAACCAAACAACCACAAAATCCATGCTTTGTCAGTTTCCCTAGTAGCCTTTTAATTTCATTTTGCATCATCTTTCTAATTAACATTCACCAGCATTTGTCTGAATGCCTAATAAAATTTTGTACTGTTACTATTATTCACGATCTAGATGGCCACACTGATCTCTCTTTGAAAAATAAAATTTTGTAGCTCCAGAAATATCTTTACCCTCCCAAACACCTTTACATGTGTATCAGAGAGATGGTGTACCCAGGAGACCCACATGTAGTTTCTGTTTTAAGTGAAGAGGATTAGAATTCTTTACAATGAACATGATCTGCCAGGGATTGTATTAGTCACTTTTCTCATTTCTGTGACCTAAATCTAACAAGAAACAATTTAAGGGAAGAATGAAGGCTTATTTTGGCTCACTGTTTGAGGGGAGACAAGTTTCGATGGGTGGAGAAGGCATGGCAGCAGGTATGTGAAGCAGCGGGTAACATTGCACCCACACCCAGAAAGTAGAGAGCGATGAATGGTGGCATTCAGCTCACTATTTTATTCAGTCCAATATCTACACCCACGGTCCCACCCATAGTTAAGATGGGTCACTTGTATCAGTTAACCTGAGCAGCTTGCCTTCTCCTCTTACTCGGGACTGAGTCTAAGACCCAGTCTGTGGGATGTGCCACTCATCTTCTTAGAAGGTCTTCCTTCTCCAGCTAAATCTCTGGAGACCTTCCTTACAGACATCCATAGAGGTGTGTCTCTTGGATGCTTTCAGCTCTTAACAAACTGGCAGTTACCATAAACCATCTTCATTGACCACAGAGATCTAGCATCAACTGTAGCATCTTGGAGCCATACTATGGAATGATACATTCATCGATGCCAGTGGGGTATATTTATTAAAGTTTATTTTTATATTTATGAGTATGTGTGTGCTTGTGTGTGTGTGAATGCAGGTCGTCTGGCAGTGCAGCAAGTACCCTTAATTACTAAATCATCTCTCCAGGAATGGTTTAAGTTAGTCTACTAGATCTTCAATACTTGAGCTATGACATAATTATTCTTTAGATTTGTTTTGGGTTATTGTATATTAGCAACATTTGGATAAATGTGTTTGTGTAAATTTATGTAAAATTGTGTTTGTTTCTCAGTTTCTCTTTTAACCTGGCTAACACCCAAATAATTGAGACTCTTTATATTACTTTAACATACTTTACGGCACAGTCTTGAGCAGTTTAATGCTAGTCTGACTCCTTCCTTGGCAAAATCCCTGTGTTACTTGCAGTTTAGGAATTTCTCTGCTCCAACTTCTCCTTCCTGTTCTTTCCTGAACCTCTCCCATAGTTCAATGCCCCTACTTCTCCTTCCAACTCCTACTCCTCTTGAGGATGGGAAGTCCAGCTCTGTTCTCTCCCCTGCGCAGCACATGGCTGTAAGCTCCTTTATTGGCATATCAGGGGACAATTGGGGAGCAACATCGAGACAGGAGATTCTCAGAACAAGGATTACAACCAGATATGGGTGGTGGTGGTGGTGCAGAAATCATCATTTGAATTCCTATGGCTCTGTAAACTGCATCTATTTCTTTGCTCTTATTTCATGATGGATAGATGTTCTGTTATGATATTTGGAAGTGCTATAAAATTTATAATTTATTTCTCCATCCCACTCACCTTCGAGAGAACCTTCTTCTCTACATTCTCCAGTGTGGTGTGATATCTATCTATCTATCTATCTATCTATCTATCTATCTATCTATCTATCTACATGTATATATATATATATATATATATATATATATATATATATGCATCCTCAAAGAACATCTTTATCTTTATGCTTCCATCTCTGTATCTGGACATCTAAGGTAGGAGATAGGTATAGGAGTCAGTTGGTGGATACCTGCAAAGATTTACAGTTTCCTTATGACTTTTCACTCTGCTTGTTAAAGTGCAGAATCAAATCTACCACATCAAAACTTTTCATTCTGTAGAGCTTTATATATTAAAATATTAAGTTTAAAAAAAAAACCTCATTCTTGAAGTCTTCACTTTGACCAGATTTTCTTTTCTCTTTTAAAGTTTATTCACTACTTCAAGCCACATCTCCATCACAGTGCCTCCCAACACTCCTCCCAGTTCCACCCTCGCACCCTCCCATCCTACTCCTCCAGAGTGGTGTGTCCCCAAGCATCAGTACCTTGCCCTAGTTCAGCCGTCTCATGAGGGCCAAAAGCCTCCTCATATACTGGGGGCAGCACCATTATGGCACAATGTCTCATCAACAAAGTCTATGTTCCTGTTCCCTTTGGTGCACTGGTTGTAGGCAAGTTATCCTGTACTATATGGCTAAGATGCAGTTATAAATGAATAGATGCCATATGTGTCCTTCTGAGTCTGGGTTAGCTCACTCAGGATGAGCTTTTCTAGTTCCATCCATTTGCTGCAAATTGCAGGATTTCGTTGTTTCTGATGACTGAGTAGTATTTCATTGTGTAAATGTACCACAGCTTTTTTATCCATTCATCAGTTGAGGGACATCTGGGTTGTTTCCAGTTTCTAGCTATTACAAATAAGGCTGCTAAGAACATAGATGAGGAAATTTTTGACCAGTTTTTCATAGACAAAATCTATAACCATTGCATGAATTTTGTTTTGGAACCCACTTTTCTTGAGATACTGCGCACTCTCAGAGGGACCCTTCAGTGCTGTCCCCCTTTTTGTTTTCCATTGTTTGTATTTTCAGGTTGTTGTTCTTCCTCAATAGATGGCCTATTTGGACATAGGGTTAGATGTAATCAAACTGGGGTGAGGTAATACTAGACTAGAATAAGCCCTAACTCCAAGACTGATATATGTACCAAAAACATGAAGTGGAAGAAAAATGTCAGAGGGGAGAACCTCCATGTATGATTGGGGCAGAGGAGAGATGCTGAAGCTGCAGCCAATGAGTGTTACGGATTTTCAGCATCCACAGAAATTTAGCAAAGAATGAGAGGTTCTTCTTTCAGAGCTTTCAGATGAAACAGGGGCCAATTGATAGCTTGGTTTCAGACTTCTAGGTTCCAGAATTTAGAGAAAACGAGTTTCTGTTATTTGAAGGCACTGCCTTATTTTTGATTTGCTATGGAAGCCCCAGAAATCTAGCATAATGTACTGTAGGGGATTATTTTTTAAAAGCAAAGTGGCAGCTACATATTGACTGAATAATTTCATAAATTCAAAGGTTTAGCAAAGGTGGGTGTAAGGAGGTAGTATTTCATCCACCCCAAAAGAATTATCCATCAGACTTACTTATTGGTACAAACCCTCATTTTCTTAGCCTGGATTTCTTAGATTAAAATAGAAAAAGAATAAAAAGTGTTTATTTCTTCTCTGTACATTACTCTTTTGATGAATCAAATTATGGGAAAGACATATTTTTGTTTCTTGATCCAGATTTATAATCCATACGGTTGTGAGAAATTCCTACTATTTTTTCCCTACATCATCTGTTCATCTTTAAGTCCCCTTTTAGTTATTATGTGTGAATATTCTGGAGTATTTTGAATGTGTGTATATATGAGAAGTTCATATACATACTTATCATATCTGAATCAGAGATTCTGATTTGCATTTCCTCATCATTTTTGTCATGCTTTAAGTGACAAACCTATGTTAGGAAGCCTCTGTAATGGGACAGTGGTGGCATCGAGTGAGACATTGGTTGGCTTGCGCTGAAACCTCAAATGCTATCAGCTCTTTGTTTCTTTCTCCTATGGAATGAAGCAGCTTTTTTATTGAAAAATTTTTATTATGTGAATTTCACATCATGCACCCTGTTCTGTCTCATCTCACAACTCCCCTCAGACCCACCCTTCACCCTTGCAATCTGTCCCAGCATAAAAAATAAAATCTCATTGTGGAAGCTGCAGTGTGTCTCAGCGTGTCCCACAATATTCCCTTTTGTCCACACATTTTGCTTGCAAATGTTCATTAAAATGACTCCTTGTTCTGGTACGAGGCCTCTGGTTTCTGCTACTTTGTCAATACTGGAACCTTACTGGGACTCCTCTCAGATATGCTGTAACTGTCCTGTGTATTGGAGTTCCTGTAGTTTTCGGTTGTGAAACTGGCCTCTTCTTGCACTCCAGCAGTTCATCCATGGGGTAGATGTTGGGGTGGGCCAATTCAAAGCCCTGGTTCTGGACCTGCAACCCCCTCTAGTAGGGCCAGTTTTACTATGGAAAGGTGCAGGCCCTGCTCTCCTGAGTGCTGCAGAATGTGAGCGGGAGTGACAGCTCTCCTGCTCTTGCTACCCCTTCTGAGCCAGATCTCCTGTCACCCAATTGGGGTTAAGGCAAAAAGGAGGGGAAGAGATCTGTCCCTAGCCAACACTACCACATAGAAGACAGAAGGCAGGCCTGGCTCTCCCACACTCACTCCTTCAGAGTTGGCTCACCCACAACCCCCATATCCAGGACCAGCTGTAGTGTGCTACCCAGGCAAGGTGCAGGGCCTGCTCTCCTGAGTGCTGTAGCACATGAGGAACAGGGAAAGCTCTTCTGCTCTTGTTACCCCTTCTGAGCCAGATCTCCTGTCAGACAATGGTGGTGAGGGCAAAAGGGAGGGAAAAGGATCTGTCCCTAGCCAACACCATTACATAGCAGACAGAAGGGAGGGCTGGCTCTTCCGCACTCACTCCTTCAGGGCTGGCTCAGGAGTGCTGCAGCATGTGAGGGGCAAGGACACCTCTCCTGCTCTTGTGACCTCATCTGGACCAGATCTCATCCCAGGGATGGCTCTCCACAACCCCCACATCCAGGGCCAGGCAGAGTTCTTTTAGTTTCTGGCTTGTTTCCTGTCCTGGGAGCCCATCTGGTGCTTCCCTGGTACTGGACTGTTAGTCATCACAGGTTACCCCATGGCCCCAACGTTGTGTTGGTGTCCAGCTTGCTTTTTTTCCAGGAATGTTAGGCTACTATTCATTCAGACATTCATAGGTCAGAACACTGAATGTAGATATAACCCCTCTCCCCTCTGCCACCTACTGATGCACATGTGACATAGAAGCCACATCTGCAATGCCTCTAGGGGCAGGGAAACAACTTTCTTTATCTGGAGATTTCTAGATTACTCCAATCCACCCTTACACAAGTACTACAGTCATAATTAAAAAAAAATTAAAGAACTGAAAAAAATTCTTGCTTATAACATATGGATTTGTCAGCCCATGATTATATAATACATAATAGCATTCAGTCAATTTATAGAACATTAAAAGCTGTGTATTAAAATATTAAGTAAAAAAACTAATTAAAGTAAAAAAGAATGTGGTAGTTTCGAACAATAAGTCAAAGGATACAATAGAGATAAACTGCTAAACAAGCAAACAGAGCAAAAATGTAATCTTGGATTTTGCAATACTTCTGAGTCATTGCAGCAACAATTTCTTAGCTTAAATTATATTTCAAATATATCTCAGGAAGTTGGTGGAAGAAAAAGGAAAAAAAATTATTTCAGAACTTGTTCATTTATTTCAAGTTTCGAATAAGTTTAAAAATACTGTTAGTGGCATAAAATAACACACACACAAACATATATATATATATATATGTTAGAAAAGGCTTTATTTTGAAAGTTTTCAAGACATCTGTTTACACAGATAGGACACATACAAATGAGTACTATCCAAGATAATTTTAAAAAGCCCTGAGACTTGGTGAGAAGAAATAAGTATTTTATTTTTATACCATTACTGCTGTCAATCAATTCTGCCGAGGAAAACAAAGAAGAAAGAAACAACAAAGGACAGAACAATTTATCTCTAAATGTTCAAAAGAGACAGGTGCTGCCTGTGCTTCTCAAATGAAAGAAGTTTTCTTCTCTTTCTTCTCTTTACTCTTTTTTTTTAAGACTTCCCTAAAAAGGGGAAAATGTGATTCTGATAGGAAATTTAGAGTCAATGAAAACTGGTCTCTCTCTCTCTCTCTCTCTCTCTCTCTCTCTGTGACCTTGTCAAATTAACTTTAGTTATTATGTCTTTAATATAAAGTTGTGTCCTGTGCATTGTCCCCTTCTAAATAAGCCTTTTTATGTTGGTCAGGATAGATATATTTTGAAAGTGGCAACTCAATTAACCTTAGCTATATGCCATTTGGAAAAAAATCAGTTTAGTTATGTTTCAAGTGGTTCCCATGCTGAGCAATTGCACAGAATGTTAGTTTAAAATCTAAACAAGGTCTCAACTATTCTTTTCAGGTAGGAGAGATACTATGGAGTAAAGAAGAATGAAAATGTTTTTCACCCTGAATTCCTACTAGGATATTGTGATATGATATAGCAAGAACCAAAGAAGAGTCAAGAATCAAAACAAAAAAATTTACAGAGGGAAGAGGATTATCTGTAGATGAAGAGTGTCGGGTAGCTAGGTGAAGAAGCTGTTTGCTGAGTGTTTTAGGATGCCAGACTGGCACTAGAGTACCTTGTGTTTTATGTCTATTTCCTTTTAGCAGGTCTAATATCACCATCCTAGTTTTACAGCTAGAAAATCCAAGGCACAAAGAAAGAAACAATGGGGTGGAGCTATCATCATTAATACGTGATGGAAAGAAGGGATCCTCTTGTTCATCTAGCTGCAGCCCCTCCTCTAAAGTCTTGCCTCCTTACCTAGCAACACCTCCTCCACCACAGACTTGTTTTAGAAGTACACAGGATGTGAATGTCAGTGAATCAGTGGGTGGATTACTCACAATTCCAGATGCATACACTATGTACAGAAGGCTGCTGGTGGACTCTGGTGGACTTGTATTAATCTTGTCTGCTCAGCATCTCTTTCCCTATTTTGTTATCCACATCCTGATTTGGCCTGGAGGAACTCTTCTCTCCTGCATTTCTGTCTTGGTGCTCTGTATTTCCTTGGCTAAAGGGATCATTGTGGCACGTAAACTAGCTGGGTCAGGTGCTCTGTAGCTGAGTTAGGAATCAGGAAGGCTGTGACAAAGACTTAAAATTAAATATAGTTTCTCATCAGGATGTGACAATCTGGAGGAGACTGATAAGAGATATTTCAATGAACAGAGAGTGAGTCCTAAGCTGTTTTGATTTGGCTCTCATAAGTCTAGGATGTTACCTTTACATGCAATTTTCTGGGCCTTTCAAGACCTTTCTTTCATATTCCTTTTGATCTGAAGAGAATTATATTCCATTTACTTATTCACACTTGCCATGGGGAGGTCACGTCTCTCTTCCATCTTTATGAGGTTCTGGAGAATGAGCTCAGGTTGCAATGCTTGCAGGAGAAATGCTTAACTCACTGAGCCATCTTTCTGTCCCCAAGCATTCTGTTTATTTTGCTGGGTGCCAAACATACTTAATGTATCCATGGGCAACTTATCTTGTCACATAAAACTGACTTTGTGTCCTGTCACACAAAGTTCCTGAATTAAAGAAGAGCCTTCTGGGTTTGTTTTACTTGTTGTTCGACTAAGTAGAAATTGCATACGAATAACTATTTGCTACCTTGGATTAGAAAAGTAGAACTCCATTTTGGCAGAAACACTTTTTCACATAGATGTTCATGTTGTCCAATAAAAAAGAGCAGAGTCAAAAGACAAAAAGATTGAATTCTGGTGTTAGCTTCCTATTATAAAAACTATTGATGAATTACGATATCTTCTATGGTGCAACAGTGGCACTTTTATCTTAGGGGTAACCAACAGATGACTAGTTGGTCTTAAGACCTATTAAATGGGAAGATATTCATAACTGATACTGTAGACCCAGCTATTAGCTTATGGTTGGACCTTAGAGAAGAATTCTACTCCTGCCATTTTCATAAAATATAACTTTTAGTTTTGCTCTAAATATTTATCCTTATACACGTAGATAAATGTAGCTCTCACACCTTCTCAATGTAGCTTCTTTTTGTAGACTATTGCAGAAATTCAAAACTTGTCAAAATGTAGAGAATTAGCGATTTTGTGATCTCCAACCCTAATTGATATATCTGCAATGTAGCATCTACACCGTTAGGTGTAGTTTAGTAAAAATACTGGAAGAGAGAGCAGAAAGATTTCAAGAGCCAGAGGAAAGGCATACCTGTTATTAGGTGGTTGCCTCTAGACATGACAGGGAAGCTGTAACCATGAATTAACAGTATGGTGGCCTGAACAAGACCTGAATAATTAGACATGTTAATATAGATAGGGGATATCCCACAAGGTCCCACCCCTATATGAAGAGTCAAAGGTGGTCCATGGCTGGTGAATAAAGAATAAGTTTGTGCAATGTCAAGTGGTCAGCTCAGACATGAGTACCCACAAGTAATGCTAAAAGGACTCAATAGGTTGTATAAGCATGAAAAAATATGCATGCATATGTAGCAACAATAATTAAAGAAGAAGAGGTCATAAATTTAGGAACGAGTACTGAGAAATAGGAGGAGTTGGAGGTGGGAGAGGGAAGGCCAGAATGAAGTTGATGCCATGCTCATGTATGAGATTCTAAATCAACAAACAATCAACCCCCCCCCCCGAAAACCAGCCAACTCTTTGACATTACCCCATCTATTTTTTCATTAATGAAGACAGTACCTGTTTTTCTGAACACTATTTGTGATTTGTACTAGCTTATGCCTTAGAGAAACATCGTATGAAAAGTTAATAACCAAGAGTCAGGAATCTTCTGAGAAGCAACAACCTCTCACATCAGCAGGCAGTGAAAGTGCTGGAGCTTTATTTAAGAGCATCTCAGGGGAAACAAGCAGGTGGTGGAGGAGGAGGTATGTGAGCAATTTGAATGAAAGCTATGTTTTCAGTTTTTTTAGCTAGATTCTATATTTGAATGACCTGGGGGAGAGGGAAAGAATGGATGGAGAATACCAGGAAAATGTTCCGGAGTCACCGTTAATGCTTGTGTTATTAGTATGACTGAGCTGCCATTTCTAGGTTAGTATTTTACAAGCTGAGCATCCCCTCAAAAAGGGAACACAGTTTCTATAGCAACACGGGAAGCATTTGAAGTGTGACTAGATAATCCTTTGTTATAACCAAGAATGCTGGGTTGGAAATTTATTGAAGACATATTTCATACTACGAATGCTACTAATTCAGGGTAAATATATTGCTTCCACAACATTTCAAATGTCTGATTTAAGTCTTTAGAACATTAAGTATTGATGTATCCCTGTATCTTAATTAATTTTCTAAGATAAGTTTGTACTTCTAGGCACATTAGCATCATAATTAAGTATATGTATAGTATGAAGCCTGCCTTTCTGGATTCACTTTCTAGCTCAAACATTTATTAGTACCCCAGTCTTAGTTTATTGATATATTTGTCCTCAGCTTTTAATCTTGAAAATGGAAACAAATATGTTATCTTCTCCGAATATCTGTAAGCCTTAAATAAAAAATATAAGCAGCTTAGAACAGTGGCTGGCAAATAAAATAAAGTTCACTAAATATTAACTTGTAATTAGCTATTTTTTCAGAAATGAAACAATGTTCTCCTTTTACAAATACATTAGAAATCATAGGATATTCTGATAAATAAAAGTAAACTCAGCTAATGTTTCTTTGACTGTCATTTAATACAGCATAGTTATTGTCATTGTATACACTGAGTTGCTTATTATCTCCTGGGTGAAAGGAAAAGATATGCAGTTGAGTATTTGTTGCATAGATTTCAGTCCTGAAGGGCTTCGTAGTGGGTCAGTTCCTTGCCTCTTTTCTTTAATGTCAGGTACTCTACCTCACATTTTTTATTTATTTTTTTGTATGTTTTCAAAATTTATTTATTTAGTCAAGTTACATCTTCATCATATCCCCCTCCCACTTCCCTTTCCATTCCTACCCTCCCACTCTCTTCTCCCTCTCCCTCCTCTCCTTCTCCTCTGGTGACAGGGGGCCCCACATATCAACACACCTCAGTTCACCAGTCACATGAGGGCTAAACTTCTTGCCTCAGGACTTATATGTCAGCTATGACTTTGCTAGATTGCTTTGCTTAGTTCTTACTAAGTCTGATACCTTTTGGTCTTCCATGTCTCAGCCCAGTTGTCTACTGAGCAGGGACACCTTCCCTAATCATTCTTTCAAAAGCTGGCACTTCTGAGTCAATTTCTATCTTTGTGTTAGATAGCTCATAAGATGCCATCAGATTTCAAGGTCACTGGGGAAGGTCATTGGGGAAGGGTCCCTCCCTCAAAACCAGCAGCTTGTAATAGTAGGAACTGTAACTACAGGACTCTTATTACTGGCTAAAAGAATGTGATCTAAGGGCTTGGTGTCTTGACATGGGTAGAGATGTGACATTCTGCAATGTCTGGAAATGAGGATTTCTAGTAAAGAGCAAGGGGATGGAATTTCCCTCTCCCTTAAGAGTTAACCTAAATGTGGCAAAGGCTGGAGAGATGTTTCAGTGGTGAACAGCACTGGTGGTTCTTCCAGAGGACCTGGGTTTGATTCTCAGCAAGCATAAGATGGTTCACAACCATCTGTAAATCCAGCTTCAGAGGGTCTGATATGCTCTTCTAGTTTCATATATATATATATGCTGCACATACATGCCGATAAAACACTCATAAGCATAAAATAAAACAAAACAAAAAATAAAATAGTTAATCCTAATGAAATGCCATACCCACCTGGCATTTATGTGGGTCCTAGGGATCCGAACAATTGTTTCTCGGGTACTTTATGCATTGAGCTGTCTCCCCAACCCTCATCTGAATCCTTTCAATGGACATCAGAGGACTGGGGAGCTGAGGAGGAATCCAGAACAAAACCCTGGTGATGAAACAAGCCAATTCTATTTTTTATTCCTAGAAGTTTCACAATTTATAGTTATTGACTTTAACTAACTTGTTTGGTTAACCATCTCATTGATTAGACTTCATTTTCCAAAGGAAGTGCATGTTTATGTTTTACTCACAGTATCCTAGCCATTGCCTTGCAGCTTCTAGACTCCAACAGGCACTTCGTAAGAGACTGAGTGCTGACTGCAATGAATCAGAGCACAGGAGAGATTTGCAGTTTTGGCTAGGAGTTCTACCAAGGATTTAAGAAAAAGGTGGTCACATAGTCATGGGTCACATACTCATGCCTGAATATTTGAAGCTAGGAACCACAAACAAATAGTTAGCTCTAACACCAGAAATATATGAGCAACACATAACTTCAAGGTCAGATGTCTAGTTTTTAAAAAATTTTTTTCTTTCCCAATTTTAATATTTTCATTATCTTCCTCCCATTATCATCCTTTCTTATCCCCTTCCTCCTCCCACTGAACTCATTTTTCTTTCCACCAATTGTGCCCACTATTTTTGGGTTTTTCCTGTGAGGCCCACTGCTTTCAATTAGGGTTGCCTACCTAAAAATGGGTTGGGGTTTATTAACTTGAGCAAGGGAAACTTGCCAGTGGCTACACCACTGAGGGCTATGACCCCCCTTTCCCAACAATCATTAACTGCTTATAGTGCTACTGGGAGGCTTGGAGCTTTATGAGTTCCTCCTGTCTCTGTGGTGGAATGATGTTGGTCCAATATTGTACAGGTCTTGTGTAGGCAGCCATTGCTGTTGTGAGTCCATGGATGCAACAGCCGTGTCACATTCAGAAGACAGCTTTTCAGTCTGCCTTCCCATCTGGTTCTTATAGTCCCCTCTGCCCCCTTGCATGTCCTCAGTATCTACCTCTCCTTGCCCAGCTCCTGGTATTGTGTAAGCTTCCCTGCCACACAGTATTGTCAGTCATTCCAATATTGTTACCTTTGAGAATTACATCAAAATGCAGGAGTGTCATCCTGTTGCTTCAAAAACACCACAATCAAATTATGCATTCCCCAGGCACTGGACAGGTAGCACGATCATGTTTATGCCACTGAGAGCAAGAACAGATAAGGTGACTTGTGGAGTTCACTTAGCTAAGAGCTATGGGCTTCCATTAATTGTGATAACTGCGGTGTAATTTCACTGCTGGATGAAGGTTGCAACATAATTAGGAAAAGTGCATGCCAGAATGCCAGTGCATATTTCTCCTAAATTAATACACCCTCATCAAATAGGTTACATTAAAAACAGACACTGTATGATACAAGATCATTGATTGGCTTAATTAATAAGAATCAACAGGCAGAGTCAGGGACTGCATTAACCTTGGCAGTAGATGAGACTCTGGGAAAAGGAACTGGGTAAAACTGATTTGGTGGGGAATAAATCTGTGCTCACAAATAGCTTTTGAAATGAAGTCTGGCTGCTGTGCATAGATGCATCGGGTCATTCTCCCCAAAGAATCTCCTGTTGGAGGATCTACTAAAGCTTGAGAGTAGGAGGGAGTAGAAGATTTAAGAGGCAGCAAAATTAGCATATAAAAGAAACAAATGGCAGAGAGAAAGAATGGACAACCTCCCCTCCAAGAGTTACATGTAAAGGACAAAGCATGGATATTTGGGAGAATGTGGGCACTATGTGAATGACCCATAAAGGGTTACAGCTCACACGACCCAGAGCCACTAGGTTTCTTGCTTTATTTTCCAGCTGTCTGGTCTACTCCCTTGCTTGGAAGTGGTTTCTCACTCTCTCTCTTTCATTTTAAAAATAT
Organism: Lophiomys imhausi; assembly: GCA_907164525.1. Classification (NCBI taxonomy): domain Eukaryota; kingdom Metazoa; phylum Chordata; class Mammalia; order Rodentia; family Muridae; genus Lophiomys; species Lophiomys imhausi. The sequence continues at coordinate 2,803,731 of CAJQZJ010033894.1, forward strand.
TATTTTGTTATCATATTTTATGTGTATGGATACTTTGTCTGCATGCATATCTGTGCACCACTTTTGTGCCTGGGAACCTCGGAGACCAGAAGTGGGCATCAGATCCCCTGGAATTGGAGTTACAGGCAGTTGTGGGCTGTTATGTGGGTTCGTGGGAATCAAACCTGAGTCCTCTGGAAGAGGAGCCAGTACTCTTAACTGCCCAGCCCCAGTAATCTCTGAACATACCCTAACCCAATTCCTTGTTCTGGAATGCAGGAACCTGAAAATCCCAGTAGTGTCCTCTGGACTCCAGTATCAGCCTACAGCAACACCAGGGGTGTGCAATGTTTAATATTAAATGGTTAACTCGGAAAGATCTAGAATCACCTAGGAGACGAGTCTCTGGGCATGCCTGCGAGTAATTATATTGATTACATTAATTTAGATCGGAAGACCCACCCTAAAAAGGGCAGCACTCTTTCATGGGCTGGAGTCTTGAACTACATAAAAAAGAGAAAGCTGAATGAGCAAATGAGTTTACCATTCTGTGTTCTGGTTGCTTCAAACTCCTGTTGCCTTCTTTGACATTTGGAATGTTCCCTTGAACTCTGAGCCAAAAATACACCCTCTTTGTCTTAAGTTGATCTGGTCAGGGTATTTTGTAACAGCAACAGGAAACACAGTGTGGACAGGTAGTTGTTTGGCAGAGAGTTTTACACATTTCAGAGTTCATAGGTGGAGAGGGAGCACCACCACCAACAAATTCAAGACTTCCTAATTCAGTTAGTAAAAGGGCCTCTGAAATTAAAGCTTGGGGATAATTGGGAAAGCTTAAAAACTAAGAAGTGATATTGTCTAGATTTCATAGCAACATATGGTCTTTTTCATAGCATTCCTGATAAGACAGCTGTGTAGCCCAGGTGTAAACCTTTCTAGTATTCTGTGTGCTCTAATGTTTCCCATTCTACTTTGTGGGGATTTGGGAGTATTTTATTTCTGTAACTAGGGAGAAACTTTTGTTCTGGTTCAGATGATATTCTAGGAAATCTCTATTTATTTCAAGTACAGCCATTTTTGGGTTGCCACATTTAGCAAACAAATACACGAATGCCCAGCAAAAATTTAAATTGTAGATAAACATGGAGGATTTGGACAAACTTGTATGGAACGATTATTTGTGAAATTCAAATTTAGTTGAGTATCCTTCCTTTAAAATGACAACTAACCATCTGTAGTTTTAATTCAGCTGTTCCTAAATGAAATACCTACTGCATTTTCAATGCAGCCCACCACTGAGGGAAACCAAGGCAGGAATGTGAAGGAAGCCTTGCTTGTTCTTCCACACAGCATTACTGTTAACCAACAAACTCATTTTATAGCCAAGGAAGTATGGCAGGAACTATGGAAGTCACTATTTTTGGCTTAGACTCAGCTACCATTTTATAGTAGTCAGGACCACCTGCTTAGAGGGATGGTGTTGCCCATAGTGAATGTGTAAGTCAGGGTCCCCAGAGAAACAGCACTGACTGAATGAGTATATACACCAACAGGATTTATTAGAGTCGCTTACTGCTTATGGTTCAGCTATTCCAACAATGGCTATCTCCCTTAGAAAGTCCACGGTGCCAGTAGGTGATTAGTCTATGAGGCCTTAGCTGGTTTGCAGTATGCACCCATATCTTGAAGAAGTAGGCTCTAATGCCAGTGAAGGAAAGGACTTGATAGCAAGAGTGAGGGCAAGTAGGCTAAGAGCAAGATCATCCTTCTTCCATGTCATTTATATATGCTGCCACCTGAAGGTTTGGCCCAGATTTAAAAGGACTCTTCTCATCCCAAATATCTAGATTTAGGGTGGGTCTTCCCACTTCGAAAGACTCAATCAAGAAAGCCTCTCACAGGTACACTCAGCTGCTTGGGTTTTAGTTAATTCTAGATGTAGTCAAAGCGACAACCAAGAATCTCCACTACAGTGGACTTGGCCCTCCTACATTAATTACGGAGACAATCCGCCATAGATATGCCCATAGGTAAATCTGATGTAGGCAAGGCCTCCATAGAGGCTCCCCTCTCAGACAATTCAGACTGTGTCAAGTTAACAGTTACATCTCTTTTGTTGCTTCTCTAATCACTATAATTCTTTCTTCCCCCCACATACTACCCTCCTCTACTATCCTGTCACCCTTGCCCCCCCTAGATTTGCTCTGTGAGAGAAAACATGCCACAACTGTCATTCTGACTCTGGGTTATTTAGTGTAACATGCTGATGTCCAGTTCTGTCTATTTTTCCAACAAATAACATTATTCTTTGGAGCTGAATAAAACTACATTGTATGTATTTACCATATGTTTTTCATTCATATGTTTGTTAATATCTAGGCTATAATAAGTAGTGCGCTAATAAACATGGATGCTGAAATATTTCTCTGGTATGCTGACTTATACAGCTTTGGGAATATCATTTGCTACAGTGGGATCATACAGTACTTCCATTTTTTATTTTTATTTTTATTTTTTTTTGGTTTTATCAAAATAGTGTTTCTCTGTGTAGCCCTGGCTGTCCTGGAGCTCAGCTCTGTAGACCAGGCTAGCCTCAAACTCACAGAGATCCACCTGCCTTTGCCTCTTGAATGCTGGGAAGAAAGATGTATGCCATAATCATCCCGCCCTATTGTTGAGTTTTTGATGAACCTCCTTATTGAGCTCAAGAATAACTATACAAGTTTCCTTCCCTATTGTCTATGTGCAAACATCAATTATTATCTTTAATAATTTCAATTATAATAGTTTCCATGGTCAGTATTAAAATAAAACAACTATTAAATTAAAATTTATTTCATTTGTTTGGGAGAGTGTTTCTAGGTAGCCTAGGCTAACTTTGAATTCAATCTATAGCTCAGTCTGGCCTTCAACTCAAGATGATTCACTTCAGCTTTGTAAACAGGGTGTGAGTCATCATTTCGTACTCTTAAAAATTTTTAATTTGGTTGTTTGGGAAAAATCATTAGGTAATTGTGGCCAATTAGTTAATTGAAACACTTATCCAAATGTGATGATTAATTTTGATTGCCAATTTGATGAGATTTAGAATCACCATGGAGACAGGCCTCTAGACATGTCTATGGAAGTTTTTCAGAATTAATTGAGCCACCAAGACCTACCCTAATTGTGGTCAGCACCAGTTCATAGGCTGGGGTGCTGGATAAATGAAAAGGAAAGGGGCAAACACAAGCATCATTACTCTCTTCTTGACTATGGATCCAAAGCGAACAGCTGCTTCAAGCAAGCTCCTGCTACCATGTCCCCTCCACCATGATAGACTGTACCCACAACCTATGTGCCAAGGTGAAACTTCCTTTAAGTTCCTTTGGTCGGGTATATTGACACAGCACCAAGACAAGTAATACAAGAAAGATGATTGTCATCTCATCAGGTCTGGACTCAACTAAGTCCCACACCTGTAGGAGTATCTGTGAGGATATTTCCTGAAGGAATACCTGAGAGAGGAAGACTCTCACCAAAGTGGAAAGTGTCTCCCAGAACCAGCCCAAGCATAAAGAGGTCTGAAGGAAAAGCCAGGCTGCTATGCCTACTCCTCTTTACTGCTTGCTGGTGAATGCTTCTGCTCTGATATCTCTAATATGACCATCATTTGCTGCCACCAGAACTCACCTTCTTTGGCTTTCCAACATGGACTAGAGACCAACAACTTTTCTCAAATCCTCTAGGCCTTCAGTGCCATATTGGGACTAAAAAGGCATTTAGCCTCATAGACTAAGCAGCAAGGTTCCTCAGTGTGCCGACAACTATCCTTCACTACTGTGGTAGTTTGAGTGATAATGGCTGCCATAGGATCATACACTCCAATACTTAGTCATCAGGGAGTGAGTGGAACTATTTGAAAGAATTTGAAGGGTTAGGAGGTGGGGACTTGTGGAAGAAGTGTGTGTCACTGTGGGTGGGCGTTTTCTGGTTTCAAAAGTTCATGCTAGGTCTAACCTGTAGTTCTCTCTCTCTCTGTCTGTCTGCCTGTGGCTTAGGATGTAGCTAAAAGACTAACTCTCTGAAACTGTAAAGCAACCCTCCAATTAAATGTTTTCTTTTTATAAGAGTTGCCTTGGTAATGGTGTCCCTTCACCATAATAGAACAGTGACTAAGACAACGGCTAACCTCTTATTGGCAAGCCCATCTAATGAATATCCTTTGTAATTTGTATTCATTCCATTAGTCCTGTTCTAGAGAGCACTGCTCATGCATCAATCACTGAGGTTCTCAAGGGAAATGAAGTGATGGAATATGGGCAGTTTGTAAAAGTTCAATTTTGCAGATGCAAAATTTTTTCCTACTATTTATTTTTTGAAGGATATTTTTCTTTCTTGAAAAATTTATATCCATACATCACTACCTTCCTCCAACTGTTCTTAGTACCCATATCCCTTTTCCCTCCCAACTTCATGTCTTGTTTTCTTTTTTACATTTATTTATTTATTCAAGTTACAACTTGATCACAGCCCCCTCTCTCCATCCCTCCCAGTCTCACCCTACCACCCTCTTCCCCCTTTCCCCACCTCCTTCTCCTCAGGTGAGGGGGGTCCTCGGGTGAGGGGGGTCCTCAGGCAAGGGTCCCCCCCTATCAAGCTCCCTCAGTTCATCAGTCACATGATGGCTAAGAGCTTCTTTTTGCACTGGTACCCAACCCATGTCCTATTTTCATTTTTTTTTTTGTTATCCATAGTCCTGAGTCCAATTAGTGCTTCCCATGTGTGCATAGGTATGTGGCCATTCTCTGGGCTTGAGGAACGTACCAGTGGCCACATCTACAAAGAAGGGTAATTATTTCCCCAAGCTCAGCACTTCATGGCTTTCCTCCCATCTGCTGGCTCTTACATTTCTTTCTACCTCCATCTTCCCATGAAGTTCCCTGAATGGTGGGAGGTTGATATAGTTGATGAGCCACATCCACAGCTGAGTGCTTAAAATTATGTATACTTCCTCTTTGACCACTTATCAGTCTTGTATTAGCCACGACCCACTGCAAAAAGAAGCTTCTTTGTGCAAAGTTGAGAGCAGCATGGATCTATGAGTATGAACTTAAGCATCTAGAATGTAATTTGACAACATGAGTATTTAGCAAACAACAGTAAAAGATATCCTCCAGAGCCTATTTTTCCCCAGTCATATTTTTTAATAATATTTATTTATTATGTATACAGTGTTCTGTCTGCATATATGCCTGCAGACCAGAAGAGGGCACCAGACTGTGGTTACTGGGAATTGAACTCAGAACCTCTGGGAGAACAGCCAGTGCTCTTAACCTCTGAGCCAGCTCTCCAGCTCCAACAGTCAAGGGTTTTAAATCAGGTTTACAGCATGGAATGCATGAAATCCCTCTTAAGGCATATGCTGCATATACAACCAGAAAGTGGTTGGTTACTCCTATAACCATCATGCCTCTATTGCACCAGTGGGAATACCTTGCCAGTAGGTCAGTGTTATGGCATATAGTGGCCAGGACTGTATAGGACTATTGCTGTCTCCCCCCCCCCCCCCCCTCCCCCCCCCCCCCCCCCGCAGCATGAATAGTTCCTTTGGCACTATATAAGCTAGCTAGTATAAAAAATATTTCCTGGTCAGTTTGAGTTTCATTTTTGTATGTTGTGGATCCAAAGTGAGTGATGCCTTCAGAAATAGGGTCTTGATATCTAGTTATGCAGGGCAATCAAGAGCAATGATAACAGCTTGTGTTATTTTGAGGGCCTCTGGGGAGTCATTCATAGAGAACTATCGTATGTCTGGCACTGAGATTCTCATTTAATAACCTATGTGTTTTGAGAGCAGTATTGTCTGCCCATGCAGGGCACTTCTGTTCAAACTGCTCCTTTAAAGGACTCACACATTATATTTTAAGATACCTCTTCATGTTATTTAAATGAAGTGAATCAACATTTTCTGTAGGATTAAAATTTAAGTGTTTGGCTTAACCCTTTCTTAAAGAACTTTCTGGAGCCATGAACTTATAGTCTTATATTAGTTATTTTTCTATTGTCATGATAAAATACCATAACCAAGGTAACTCATAGAAGAAAACATTTAGTTGGAATTATGATCCTAGAGGGTTAGAGCCCATGATGGTGGACCAAAGCCTTGGTAGCAGGAGCCTCTATGATCTCACACCTCAAACTACAAGCAGGAGGCAAATGGAATACTGAAACTACATCTTTTGAAACCTCAAATCTTGTGCCTCCTGTAACAAGATCACACAGATGGTACCCACTTCTAGAATCTCTTGCCGTCTCCACTGGGCTTCTCCAGCTTGGCAGTAAATCCAGTTGGTCATACAAAGAGATGTAGGGCTCCCTCTTCCAGCATTCTTCTCTCTGGGATGTTTCAGCACTGCATTGTTCCCATTGATTTCTTTCCCCATTGACTGGTTGAAAGGCTTTTAGGTTTCCTGCTGTTACTCACTTTCCTATGAGTTACAGAGTTTCTCAGCTTGCATCCCATTATTTAAATCCCGACTTCAGTCTTCAATTCATCTTCTAATTTTTTTTTTTTTTACCTTTTGGAATTTCCAAGTAGTGAGTTCTTCCATCTATTGAGAGTTTTCAGTGGCAGTTTTTAGGTTCTTTATCTTGACTGGTGCCAGAAGTCTCCTGATATTTAATTATCTCTTAAGTGTTTATTTACTTTATAGACTTTCTGCAATTACTGTTTATAATTCTGTTGAATTTAAATGTAATAATTATTGTGGGAAGCACTATTTTTTGGTGAACAATGAATTAATATAATTATTTTTTCAAAGATCAGATAACTAAACATGGAACAATTGGTAATAATCAGTTTGGGTGAAAGTATAGGGGAGTGAGCAGCTTCAATTATTATAGTGTTATTCCAATTAGCATAGAATTTTGTCATAAAGATTTAAAATGTGCATTGCATTCGACTTAGCAGGTCATATTTCAAGAATTTATTCTACAGAAACACTCACATGCATTAATGCATATGTATTTATGTAAAATGGGCATATATATAATTCATATTTTATATGTGCAATTATATATAAAATCACTATATATGTGAAAAGTGGAAAGTAAACTGTCATCATAGTACATTACAGTACTTTTATACAAGAAATATCTATAAAGTCACTAAAAAGAATGGGATACTTCTATACTTAAGTAGGAATATGTGACTTTATGTTACACTTTCAGAAATTCTTATTTTGTGTTTGAAAGTGAACAATACAAAAAATTACTATATAAGAATACCTGTTAAATTTGTAACAGCAGTTTGCTCTGAATACGGGGGTCTTATGGAAGCAGCATGATTTTCCTTTCTTTATTGACTGAGGTTTTGGGAAATAAATATTCATATAATTTTTTTACCTTTTAAAATTAATTGGCTTATTTTATATTACAATTGCCATCCATCCCCCTCCCTCCTCCCAGTCCCACCCTCCTACGTGGTTCTCCTTTACTGAGTACATGCATGTCTCTCTTCCACTGAAGGAAGACCAGGAAGCTCTGCTAGGAAAATCGGATCCAGAGGGAGGCAACCTTGTCCAAGTCAGAGAATAGTCCCCTTCCAATTGTTAGGGGATCCACTTGAGTACAAAACAGCCTATCAGGTTCATATATGTAGTGGGCCTAGGACCAGTCCCTGCATGTTCTTTGGTTGGTGGTTCAGTCTCCATGAACCCCCTTGTGTCCCAGTTAATTGGCTATGTGGATCGTCTTATGGTGTCCTTGATCCCTTCAGCTCCCTCAAACCTTTCCCTAACTCTTCCTAAAGACTCTCTGATTTTTGCCAAATGTTTGGCTAATGTGGGTCTCTGTGTCTGTTTCCATTATCTGGTGGATAAAGCTTCTCGGATGGCAGTAATGTTGGGTTACTGTGTGGATCCCTCTCTCCATCTACTTCCAATGTCTATTTTGTTTCCCCTACTTAGAGAGACTCAGACATCATCCCTTGTGCTCTCCTTGTTATTTAGTTTCTTTGGGTCTGTGGATTGTAGCATGAAGATATTCTACATATTGGCTAATATCCATTTATCAGTAGGTAAGTATCATGAGTGTCTTTTTTAGGTCTGTGTTAACTAATTCAGGATGATCTTTTTTGGTTCCATCCACTTGCTTGCAAATTTTATGATATCCTTGTTTCTGATAGTGGAGTAGTATTCCATTGTGTAAATGCACCATAATTTCCTTACCCATTTCAGAAAAGTCACTAGGTTGAGGGACATGTGAGTTGCTTCTAGTTTCTGGCTATTATGAATAAAGCTGCTATGAACATAGTTGAGGAAATGTCTTTGTGATTTGGTGAAACATATTTGGGGTATATGCCCAAGAGTGGTATAGCTGGGTCTTGAGACAGTGCTGTTCCCAATTTCTTAGAAAGCACCAGATTGATTTCCAAAGTGGTTGTACAAGTTTGCATTCCTACCAGGAATGGAGGAGTGAGTGGAGTTGAAGGCTTAAGGTACTGGGATGCCTCATTTGCATGAAGAAGCATTTCCAGAATCCCAGGTGCTTGCTGAGTGAGTTCCCTAAGGACTATGTGACATTCCTCAGGTAGAGGGTGTAGGGGGTTGAGGATTCCCAGAGAAGGTCTGGTAGAGAAGGAGGAGTCCTTCATTTATTGTAAAGCTCAGGGTTTTCGAGTCACGGTGGACTGTGCCTTAGCAGCAGAGTTTTCCAACAACAATCTGTTATAAGCATGATGGAGAGGTTTAATATTTGGGAGAAGTTAATTTCCAGAAAAAAGCAAAAGCCAGAAAGATACCAAAATACAAAACAAAACAAAAAACAAACTCAAACAAACAAACAACCCAAACTAAAACAACAACAACAAAAACTACAGTAATTGGCTAATCTTTTAGCCATCTCTACTTCACTGAGCTATGAGTTGGATGCGTAATTGAACAGTTTATGTAGAACTTTTTCCTCAAAATGTTCTTGAGGTACTTTAGGAGGCAACAGTTTGGCTTTACATTACCCCAGGAAGAAATTCTTGCTAATAACTATTTGGATTTATTATTTGACCAAAACTGGCCTATGTAGATGTGGTTTCTTCAAAACAGACATGAAATTGGAGGGGAGAGAGCTTCAAAAGCCATTAACATCAGGAATTTCACTTCTTTCAACTAAAACAGTGAGCCTGAGTTATTATTTGTCACTATGAGATGCTACCCTACCATCAGGAATACACCACAAGCATCTTTCTGGTTGTTGTTGTTTCTGTTTGTTGGCATCATTCTGTGTTGTTATCTCCTGTTTCCATTAAAACACTTAATTATATTAAAAATATTATGTATCTATCATTTCCTTAATACAAGGCCGTGTGTCACACAGGCTGCCCTAGAGCTGACTATACAGTCAAGGATGACCCTGAACTTCTAATCTTCATGTCTACCCATTCTACAAGCTAGGATCACAGGCGTGTGCTAGCAATTCATCTTATGTGGTGCTAGGGGTGGAACTCAGGATCTCATGCATCCTATGGATGCTCTCTACTGACTGTGCTACATTTCCAGCCCCCAAAGCACTTATTAATCCATTTTAATTGAGACACAGTGTGTGAGACTGTATGCTTTGTTTCATGTAGGGAGAGCACAGAAGAGAGTGAGCATGCACATTTACTTTGCACTTGTGATAATATCTTCACTGAAGACTTAGGAAGAACAATGTTCCACATTCATTTTGGGGGGAGGGTATAGCAAATGTCTTTTGTTTGGGACAAGTAGAGAAACAAAGGTTGCTAAGAAGCTGAGATTATATATATATTTCAGATACTATAAAGCTACTGTAACCATTTCCACAATTCAACAACCTGTTGAAGATTTACAGACTTGTAGAGCCTACCATTGCTCTCTTAATAAGTAAAGAACGATTGACTCATTTAAAACAAACAAACAAACAAACAAACAAAACCCTATGTTTTTCAAGACAGGGCTTCTCTATGTAGCCTTGTCTGTCTTGGAACTCACTCTGTAGATAAGACTGGCTTCAAACTGGGAGATTTACTTGCCTCTGCCTCCCAAGTGCTGGGATTAAAAGTGTGTGCCATCACTGCCTGGCCTGTACAAAATCTTTTAATGCAGTAATTCTAACACACTTAAAAAGTATGGTGAGTTTTTTTCAACTTACTGAAAAAATGGTGCCTAGAAGTGTTAAGTCCTTGACTGAGGTTACCCATCTGGCTGTGATGAGGCTGGAGTTTGAATGCAGCTGTGTCTCACTTTAGATCTTATCTACCACCTTCAGCAGTCTTTTCACTTGCTCTCCAAGATGAATATTTCCAGGTTTTATGAAGAATCTCGGAGTTCTTAGAGAACTCCTCTAGCATGCTGATGCTTCATTTTCATGCAATATAAAGTTTGTTAAATAGAAACCCTCAAATATTTGTTTTGAATTGAATGGGCACTTATTTACATGTAGGATTAACAGGAAGGTTGCTGAACAGAGCATATGTGTCTAGGTAGGTATTAAGGAACTTGGTATAACTATCTTCTGAGAGGCCTCACCAAGTTCCAGAGTAAAACAGGTGCTGAGACACACAGTCATGCTTGGGGAGTCTTGTATAAGAGTCGGAGGAAGAATAGAGAGATCTGGAGGAGACAAGAACTCCATAAGAAGACCAATAGAGTCAACTAACCTAGGCCCCTGAGGGCTTACAGAGACTGAAGCACCAATCAAAAAAAGCATGTGTGGACCAGACCTAGCTCCCCTACACATATGTAGCTGATAGGCAGCTTGGTCTTCATGTAAATCCCCTAGAATGTGGAATGGGGACTGTCTCTGACATGGACTCTGGTGCCTGTTTGTGGACCACTGTCCCCTAGCCGGACTGCCTTGTCTGGCCTCAGAGGAAGAGGATGCTCTTCATTCTGATGTGGCTTGAAGGGACAGGGTGGGTTGATAGGGGGTTTCTGCTTTTTTTTGAGGAGAAGGGGAAGGAGGAAAGGGGAAAGTGGGTGGGAGGGTGGGAACAGGTGGAGAGGAGGGAGAGGACTTTAATCAGGATGTAAAATGAATTTTAAAAAAGTTTTGATTTTAGGTCCACTGACATAACTCTGTTCATCTATCTTCTGCAATATTTATTATTTATTTATCCACTTATTTATTTGCTTAGTCATTGTAGCCAAGACTGGCCTCAAACTCGTGATTCCTGCTTCAGGATCTTGAGTTATGGGCTTACAGGTGTGTGCCTCCATGCTGAATTTACTAGATATGCTTTTGGCTTTGGAGAAACAAAACAAGGGTTCATAAAGGAACCAAATCACTGGATCATAGTGAAGAATAGGAGACATTTTGCAAATGTTCTAATGAAGCTCAGCCCAGAGAAACTGCTCTAAACTTCAAATATTCACTATTATAAAATAACCTGTAGACACATAAGGACTCTGAAAGCCCTGGGTGACAAAAGTCCAGGAAATTTGACTTTATTTGCATTCTTACTCTACTGGAGAATTAATCCTCCCCTCCCCCTTTTAAACTAGTGCTGATGCAAAAACCACAGCTCTCATCTTAAAGAGAGTAAGAGCTAGTTCATCTGGAGCCATGCAGTTTCATATGCAGTTTTACAGTTTCAGAGAACAAAGAAAGTCACAAACCTAGTCAAGTTTAAAATATGTCAGTGGATACATCACAAGGTGGTTACAGAGAGATGGGAGAAGATTTTCTATAGGCCCAAGATATTATCTGATGCATTCTTAGTATTTGGATCAGTGGAAGCCAGTAGGCTTTTTAGTTAATAGATTCCAAAGGTTTCTATCTATTAGTTATGGAAGTTTAGATATGACACAGAGCTGGAGAAAAATTGTTAGCCCAAGATTTCTCTGTGTAATAGCCCCAGCTGCCCTGGACTTGAGTCCAGGATGGCCTTGAAGTCACAGAGATCTGCCTCTGCCTGCTGAGTGCTGGGATTAAAGGTGTCCGCCACCATGCCCAGCTCACACTCAACAATTTTAACTTAGAGAAATGACTAATTTCCTCTTACACGCCACAGAAGAAGTATTTTAATTACCTTTCTTGAATTGCATTCCTACAGGATATATTTAATAGAAAACATGTAGTCATCCATTTTGTTATTAACTAAATAGGCAGTATTTGAATGGAACTCCAATTTCTGTGGAATAATGTGAATATTTTTTTCTGTGTTTTTCTTATCTTTCTTTTTTCAATTGTATTCCATACCACTGCCTTTGGCAGAAATTAATCTTTAAGGTCTAAGTAACGCCTTAAAAAAACATGAACATTATTTCCCTTTGTCAAGGTAGAATATTTCCTTCAAAAATGCCATATATTTATAGAAACCGTAACAAACAAACAAATAAAAAACCCACTTGGAGTTTGTCAACAGGTCTGTGGGGCAAGAAGTAATATTTCCTTTATCACAAAACCATAGAAGATAATAAAGGAGAGTCGAAATGAAAAGTTTACCAGCCAGTGCCGCAACTAAGTAAGACACACCTTTACGTGGCAGTCTTGAAGAATTAAAAGATCGTGTGGTAGTTTTTTTTTTTTGTCTTTTTTTTCCTTTATTTTTTATTTCTTCAAGTTACATCTCAATCGCAGTCCCCTCCCTATTCCCCCCTCCAGTCCCATCCTCCCACCCTCATTCCCCCATCCTCCTCCCTTTTTTTTTTCTTTTAAGTTTAAGGTATATCTTATTTCCCCCTACAGTTTCCCCTTTCAGTCCAACAAATGGCTCTTTCTCTTATAATAACAAATACAATACAGTACAACAGAGGTAATTAGGCCACAGTTATGAGGGTTATATGGCTTAATGTACATTCCCAATGTCCAGTCCATATGTATTTGGTACCTGACTTTAACATTCTACTATCTAACCATCTCCATGAGTTTAAAGTTCTATATCTAACTCAACATTCATACTAACTTGCAACACAATTTTAAAAGTATCTTCTTAGATCTATAACACTCTCTTGACTCCTAAACAACTCAAAATTTAAGTATGAGACTCTAGCTATCTGTTCTTCAACCACCTCAGAGACCTGAGAGGGATAAATATATCTGATTTTATAGGAAGTACAGGGCCTGTAGCTTCCCAAACTAAGAAATGACATACCAGTGGCTGCCTGGGCAGTTCCCATTTTCTCTCCATATATTACCGCGTTGATCTTCAGTCGTTTGGCCCCGTTTCTCTGACAGACATTGATTGTAGAGCAGGGGTTATGAAGGACATACCTACCCTGTCTTGGCAGAGCTAGGCTGTCGACTTACCTGCTTCCAGATTCTGTTATATAAGGACACCCCACCCCAGAGAAATGGGATGGAAGGGTTAGGAGGTAAAGAAAAAAAAAAAGAAATGCGATGTTTTGGCCTTTTACTACTAATTGTCATAAACTGTTTAGGATAATTAAGAAATGCAAACTAATGGTTATGCAAGCTGGTCATTCTGTTAGGCACTATGACAACTTATTATAGTTATTTTCTAAGCTAATCAGAAATAAAGCTGCTAAGAGACAAGCAACATCTGCTTACCCTAATATAAGAGATAGATAGGGTCTCTTCAAAAACCTCAAGAGATCTGCAGAATATGGCATTCAAAGATGTTTTCGTAACTTTAGATTTTTTTATATCAAGACATATCAACTCCTGACAGCACCCCCTATTCTTCTCCAAGTAGAAGATGAGCATCGAAGAATCTCCAGTGGGAGATGATTGAATTAGTCACAAGCCTATCTCTTGGTAGGAAAAGCCCCTTGCCCCAACTGTAGACAGAATGCTGTCCAAAAAAGGATCATGTGGTAGTTTAAGCAACGAGTTTACTTAAGAGTCAGCCTGGCACACTGTAAGATTCTCTGGTCCACCAGTGCAACAGGAGATAAGTATCTGGCCAGGATTATTAAAAACAAAAAGCAAACAAACCAAAAACAAAAAACCAAAACCAAACCAAAAAAAAAAAAAACCGTAAAGTCTGTAGGATTTAAATTTAAATTACCTGAAAGAAGATGATTTCAGATCTGCCTCCTTAGGACTGAGGCAGGACGTTTTTTTGAGTGGTTCGTTCCTCTTCCATTGCGACTGAAGATGGAGCCCTTGAGCTGCGTCCCAGAGGCAGCGTCAGCAGGAGGATTTTCAAGCAAGCTTAGGTAGTTCGCAAAAGGACACAGCACAATTTAGCAAGGGGTTTTTGGGGGAGCGGGGAGTGGGGAAGACGGGGGGAGTGGAAAAGGAGTAGCTTTTCGTTTAATTCCCGTCTTGCCACCTCGCAGAGCTCGTGGTGGAGCCTAAGTAAATGAAAATTAACGGGATATGATAAACTTAACCACGAACCCGGCTGAGGTTTGGATGTTTTTTTTTTTTTTCCCCCTTTCGTTTCAGTATTAGCTGGGATGAAAGGGAAAGGGTAGCGCTTTATGATTTCTTTTTTGGACTCAAGGAAGACCCGGCCTCGGTTTCATCACTTGTATAACGTGTGAGATCTATTGCAGGTTTCTGTTATTTTTGAACATTTTGTATTTGTTTAAAGTATTTTCCACCCAGATCAGCTTTGAAATGTACTCAGAAATTCACAAGCGTTACCTCATTTTCGTTCCAATTAGAACCTCCTAAAGGTTATGTTCATCAACATTAAGTAATGTATGCACATATTGAAGTGGAGAGCTGGGTTTTGAACCCAGGTCAGTTTAACTCCAATTTGAGTGCCGTTTCCACTGTAATCAAAACTTTGCATACATTTGCAAGAGATAACACAGAAAGCAGATTTTATTTTATTTTTTGAGGTAAGTGCAGAGTCTGAATTAAAATCACATTGCATGAATTTAAATTTCATTGAAATGTTATTTTTTGCCTATCGGTATGGCAGAAAGGAACATGTTTATTGCATAACTAAGTTTTTTTTTTTTTCCTTAGGGAATCTTTGGTCATCTCAGATAGAAAAGCCAAGGACGACAACGGCGACAACAACAGAAACAGCAACAGCAAAATATTCTGTTTAAGTCCAGTGTACAAGAGTAGAGGAGGCTCTGGTAGTTGTGTTAGTAAAATCCCCCCCCCCCCCCACATGAGGGAGGCTCACATGAGCTGTGCTAGAAGAGTCCCCAGAGCAACTTGCAAGCAGCTACTACCCCACTGAGGAGTTGCCCTTTTGCATCCCTAGTTACTGTCCATATAGCCTGCAGGATGGATGCTGAGTCTGAGTATTCAGGAGCCTCATGAACCTTCTTACCTCCTCAATCCCAGAGGAAAGTTGTCAATGCAGAGAAAGCAGCTACACACAGCATTGTCTTGAGAAAACTGTTGCCGAAGAAGCACTTTTGGGCTGTGTGTGGGTTTCCCCTTACATCTCACGTATTTCAGAAACTTTCCTGTATTATATATACTTTTATGTGCAAATATAGTGGCCTGATGGTTCCTTTAAATCTAGTTTTTCTGTCTCTCCCTGATCTGAAAGAATAAAAAGATTTTTAGATTTTTTTTAAACATACACACACACACACAGAGAGAGAGAGAGAGAGAGAGAGAGAGAGAGATGGACTCAGCAAGTTTTATTATATATTTGTGTAATACACATGTGTATATATTAACAATAATAATCAGAAGAGGCTATCTATTTGAGAGTGTGTGCAGGACATAGAAGGAGTTGGAGGGAGGGGATCTGGGAATGGCTGGAGGGAGAAGACTTGCCAGGGCCTCTAGGGATGAAAGGGAAAGGGAGAAGTGATATAATTATATTTTTAAATTAAAATATATATATTTTTTGACTTTTTATGCTGTTTGTATTTTTCCAATAAGACCTGATCATGTGAATTTCTTTTTTTTTTTGGTAGTTTTTTTTTTTTTTTGATTTGTAGATTTGTCTGATGTGGATATGGAAGGCTGGAGGAGTAATACACAGGATGTACATCCTGGTCCAAACCTTGAGGTTCTAGGTGCATAGGAAGGGCTGCTCAGATTGGAAGGGCAGTGGGGCTTAGAACCCAAGCTCTGGCTGGGTTTCAAATGAGTACAGGAAAAAAAAATACATTAGTTTATTATTGTGAGGGGACTCAGTCCATATGTAAACATCAGAGGACTAGTTTCAGAAGTTGGGGAAAATTACATTCATTTATTCATTCATTTATTCATTTATTGAGGGGTGGAGACACATCATATGTGTAAAGATCAGAACACAACTTGCTGAAGTCATTTCTTTTCTAACATGTGGGTCCCAGATACTGAAGTCAAGCTTAGTGGCAAGCTCCGTTACCATCTCACTAACCCTAAATGGTTCTTATAATGACTTAATGTTTAAAAAAAATCGTGTCATTTTGTGCAGTTTAGTTAAATATGAAAGATTCAGTTTTTCAAGTGAATACTGGGCTGTTTTGGTTTGTTTGTTTGTTTTTTTTTGGTCAACTTGACAAAAGCTAGAGTCTTCTGAGAAGAGGGAACCTCAGCTGAGAAAATACCTCCACAAGATTTGCCTGTACGCAAACTCTTGGGTGGGTATTTTCTTGATTGATAATTGTTGTGTAAGGACCAGTGCATTGAGGAAGTGCCATCCCTGGGAAGGAGGTCTTACAGTGAATGAGGAAGAAAATTTAGCTTGCCATGAGGAGCAAGCCACAAGCCAGCAAGCAGCATCTCTCTAAGGTCCATGTTCCGGTTCCTGCCTCCAGCTTCCTGCCTTGAGTTCCTGCCCTGACTTCCCTTCAGGATGAAGTATATAGATTGCAAGCTGGAATAAACCCTTTCCTCTCCATGTTGCTGTTAGTCATGATGTTCTGTCACTGCAGAAGAAGGCATGTTTGTCTTAATACTCCTTATTGTGCAAGCCATCCTATCTTATTGAATTGAGATGAACTTTAATACATGCCAAGTTTATATATTCTTTTGGGGCTATTTTTTCATTTTCTCTTAGTGGGAGGGGTTGCATACTGCTTTAATTATTGTTGTTTTGTATTTTAATTCCTTTCAGATCAAGTTCCATTTAACATTCTGTTTACTTTTTGTTTTAGATACATTTCCTGGCAATTTTTTGAAAATTGTTTTTTTCATTAATTTATTCATTTTACATCCTGATCACAGTCCCCTCCCTCCTCTCCTCCCAGTCCTACCCTCTCAACCTCTTCCCCCAGTCCCCATCATCTTCTCCTCAGAGAAGGGAAGTATGTCCTGTAGTGGTCGACCCCCTCCCACCCCATTCCAACTTGCTCTGGCAGGACTAAGCACTTCCTTTCCCACTGAGGCCAGACAAGACAGCTCAGCTAGGGAAAAAGGATCCAAAGGCAGGCAAAAGAGTCCAAGTCATAGACAGCCCCCACTCCAATTGCGAGGGTACCTACATGAAGACCAAGCTACTCATCAGATATATATGTGTAGGGAGCCTAGGACCAGACCATGCATGCTCTTTGATTGGTAGTTCAGTCTCTGTGAGCCCCCATGGATCCAGGTTAGTTGGTTCTGTAGGTCTTCTTGTGGTGTCCTTGACCCGTTTATTAGTTATAAATAAATAACAACCATATGGGTATCATGAGATTTGTTGGTTTCTTAGTCTAAAAGAAGGTAACAATAACATCAGTGGTTCAGTCTCTGCCAGCCCCCATGGATCCAGGTTAGTCAGTTCTGTAGATCTTCTTGTGGTGTCCTTGACCCCTCCAGCTCCCTCAATCCTTCCTCCAACTCTTCCACAAGACTCCATGAGTTCTGCCTATTGATTGAGTATGGGTCTCTGCATCTGTTTCCACCTGCTGCTAGAAGAAGCCTCTCAGAAGACAGTTATGCTAGGCTCCTGTATTCCAGCACTGCAGTGTCAGGGTCAGGGGTTGACTCTCTCTCATAGGGTGGATCTCAAGTTGGGCCAGTAATTGCTTAGGCATTCCCTCAATCTCTGCTCCACCTTTTCCCACACACTTCTTGTAGGCAGGGCAAATTTTGGCTTGAAGGTTTTATGGGTGGGTTGGTGTCCCCCTCCTTCCACTGGAAATCCTATGGGAAATGTAACTTCAGGTTACATATCCTGCTGGTAGGAAACTCATCTAGGGTCACACCCATAGACTCTGGAGAGCCTCTTCCACCCTAGAGTTGCCCCCTATTTTTACTCTATCTCTTTATCTTCACCCACCTCCACTCCTCATCTGATCTCCACCCTTGTTCCCTTCCTCATCTCTCTCCTACCCAGTTCCCTCCCTCCTTATAATTCAGATGTCTACTTTATTTCCTCTTCTGAGAGAGATTCAAGCATCTTCCCTTGGGCCCTCTTTCTTACTTAGCCTCTTTGGGTCTCTGATTTAGTATGGTTATCCTGTACTTTATGGCTAATATCCACTTATAAGTGAATAAATAATGTGTGGGTTTCCTCATTCAGGATAATATTTTCTAGTTCCATCCATTTGCTTGCAAATTTTATGATGTCCTTGTTTTTAATAGCTGAGTAGTATTCCATTGTGTAAATGTACCACATTTTCTTTATCCATTTTTTGATTGAGGGACATCTGAGTTGTTTCCAGTTTCTGGCAATTATGGGTAAAGCTGCTATGAATATATTTGAGCAAATGTCCTTGTGGTATGGTGGAGCATCTTTTGGGTATATGCTCAGGAGTGGTATAGCCAGGTCTTGAGGTAGAACTATTCCCAATTTCCTGAGAAAGCACCAGATTGATTTCCAAAGTGGTTGTACAAGTTTGCACTGGAGGAGTGTTCTCCTTTCTCCACATCCTTCCCAGCATGAGCTGTCATTTGGGTGTTTGATCTTAGCCATTTTGACTAGTCTAGTGGACTCTTAGAGTTGTTTTGATTTGCATTCCTTGATCACTAAGGACATTGAATATTTCTTTAAGTGCTAATATTTTGGATATTAGCCTTCTGTAAGATATAGGGTTGCTGAAGATCTTTTCCCAGTCTGTAGGCTGCCATTTCATCCTATTGGTGGTATTCTTTGCCTTACAGGAGCTTTTCAGTTTCATGGGTCCCATTGATTAAATTGTTGATCTTAGTGCCTGAGCTGTTGGTGTTCTGTTCATGAAATTGTCTACTTTTTCAATGTGTTCAAGGCTATTCCCCACTTTGTCTTCTATTAGATTTAGTGTATCTGGTTTTATGTTGAAGACTTTGATACACTTGAACTAAAGTTTTGTTTAGAGTGATAAATATAGATCTATTCTTCTACATGCAGACATCCAGTTAACCAGCACCATTTGTTAAAATTGATTTTTCTTTGAAAGAGTCTGGAAAGATGGCTTAATGGGTAATAGACAATAGGCTCATTGTTTCTTGCCAGCCACCAGCCTAACTCCATGCTCAGTGACCGAAAGTGTCTTTTTTTGTTTTTGTTTTTGTTTTTTTTTTTTAGTTTTGCACTAATAGTTTTCCTTCTTCTTTAAGCTTCACTGATATTCTTAGGACATGGACAGAATGCAGCCAGGTTATTGGCAGAATATCACACAAATTGCCTCTAGCCCAGCTCCCATTTGTGTCTTTATTCCACTCTGAAACTATGTGAGCTGAACCTTGACCATCTGCATTTCTTTCTACATTCTGATCTTCTAAGTCTACCAGAAAGGCCCATCAATCTCTGTTTATAGCATTCTAGTTTTCTAGCCTAAAGTTCCAAACTCTTCCATATTCTTCCTCCTTCCCAGTTACAAAGGCCTAAGAACCACACGGGCAAGTTTATGAAAGCAACAGGCTCACTTCTGGTTCCTTTCTGTGTTAGTTATCTTATACATCATTGCAAAAGGGAAAACTGGAAAAAAGCAACTGAAGGGAAAAAGTAGATATTTGGGATCAAAATTTAAGGGTCCAGTGCATCATGGGAGGGAATCGATAGTGTAGGCATGTGAGTCGGATGGTCACATTTCATCTGTAGTCAGGAAACAAAGAGCATTGCATGTTGCTCTCAGTTCCCTTTCTCCTTTCTAGTCACTACAGGATCCTGGCCCATGAAATTCTGATGCTCATATTTAGGGTGGGTTTTTCTATCTCAACTCTAGTCTAGAACCTGACAGACAAGAGGTGGATGGGCCTTTCCATGGTGATTCTAAATCTCATCCTGCTCACTATCAAGCCTAATCACCACCATTTTTGTATTTCAGGTAGTCATTATTCATAGACATGAACAGTATCAATATTTTATATTTAAATTTATATATGGCCTACTTTTATGTACTGTTTAAGTAATAGTACTTTTGTTGAAATCTTTTGCTTTCATATACAAGAATATCATCTTCAAATTTTAAAGAACTTTACTAATTTATTTGTATTAAGATATCCAGAAGAATGTAAAATTGTGTGAGCAAACAACCACCTGTTTTTGCTTTTTTCTTGGACGTTTTCTAATGTTAAGCCACATCTGTGCTACTGGAGCCTCACCAATTGGTTATTATTTTAATATTTTGCTAATTAGCTGATTTAGCTAATGATTCTTTTATCATCAGAAATGAAACTGTTTGTAATATTCCTTTTATTACACTCTGATCTATTTTCATAACAAAACTATTATTGCATCATAAAATGAATCTGTTTCTGGGTTGGAAATTGTTTACAATAAAGGAATGAATAGTGCCTTGAGGGTTTGGGAAAATATGTTTCTGAAACATGGCTGCTACACTTTTTTAGTAATTAGTCTGTTGCAAGTTCTTTTTTGTTTTTGTTTTTGTTTTTTTTTTGAGACAGAATTTCTCTGTGTAACAGAACCCTGGCTGTCTTGGATTCACTTTGTAGACCAGGCTGGTCTTGAACTCACAGAGACCCACCTGCCTCTGCCTCCCAAGTGCTGGGATTAAAGGCTTGTGCCACAACCCCCCCCACCCACTATAGCAAGTTCTTAAGCATGAACATCACGCTTATAAAACATGCTATAAAAGAATAGTGTATTTTATTTAGATTTTTTTCATATCATTTACTGAGATGGACTTATTTTTGTTTGAATATGATGAGTTGTAACTATTGATTTTTAAATGCTAAACTAAACTTGTTTACCTCTAATAAACCCTGTTTATCAATGATGTTCTACTATGGATTGAGAATAATTTGGGATTTCTTAAAGAGACATTTCCATACTATTTTGAGAAAGATGGACTGGTACTTTTTCCTCTTGTTTTTTCAAGTTTTGCTCTTGTAATTATGTGAATCTCGCAATATATTTGAAAAATGCATTTATCTCCTTTTGATGTAAAGTTCATTTAAGATTAATGTTACTTTTTCCTTAACTCTGTAATAGGTTGAATTAATGAACAGTGTTTGAATCCAGAGTTTGCTATGATACAAAATGACTTTAATTTTTCTTTTCAAGATAAAGACTTGTAACCTCACTATAATATAGCCTTGGTAGGCCTGGAACTCCCTATGTAGACCAGGCCAGCCTCAAACTCATAGATACCTACCTGCCCCTGCCTTTTGAGGGCTACAATTAAAGGCGTGTTCTACCACACTTGGTGCTCAATTCTTTAATAAGTGCCTTAATATTTGTCTGTTTCACATTATTTTATTTATACATGGTTATTTTCTAGGAATTCACTTATCTACTCAATCTCAGTTATTGTATTTGCTACCACAAAATTATTAGTAAGATCATTTCAAAATTTATTGTTGATGTGCATTTTTATACAGATGTAAAAACTTCTAACAGAACATACATATTTTCAAAAAGTACTTTACAAGTTTTTTTTTATTGAAATAAACTCCTTTTATTTTAGTGTAGTTTTTCTTTTGCAAGAATGTTGAGAACAAGTCTCACCATAGAGGCTAGGATGGACTGATTTAAACTCATAATCCTCCGGTCTCAGTCTCTGATTACTGGAGTTAGAGCTGTGTACTACTATATCTATATTTTAGTGCAAGTATTATTTGCCAAAGGTTTATGAAAAATTGTAAAGTTCTCTTCTGTCAGTCTTGCAGGTTTTTCTTTTTCTTTTTTGTGATCGACATTAGTATATCATTATTGCCTCTTTTCTACACTTTCCAGAGCTTCATTCACCCAGAACGCCACTCACTCTGTCATTATTCTCCTCTGATCTGAGACATTTTCATGGATGGCCTCAGAACTTTGAGGTCATTTTGTTGTTGTTGTTGTTGTTTATATTTGGGTCTATTTTCCATCTCATAATTAGCATATTATTGCTGAAGTATGGTTATGGGCATGGAATCCATTCTTACTACCTCACATCAAAAGGACAGGATGCCACTAATAGCGATTAGTTGTATCACCTGGCTGAGGGCCTGCCTGCCAAGATGTTCAATGTCAAGTTGAGTTTTTGTATTTTTCCATATTCTCTGGAAACAATCTAGTAACTGGATTCCATATTTAAGAGATGGGGTATTATTCTTATTACAGGAAGGGGGCAGTTCTTACCGCAGCTATTTGAAAATGTCTATGGGGAGTGTGCCTTGTCTTCTCGTTTTTGTTCTTTATTGTTGTTGTTTTTTTAATGGAAAATTGTTTACTGACCCATCTCTTTGGTCCTCATTTTCCAAAAACAACTTTGGGGGCTTGAGAGATGGTTCAGTGGTTAGGAGCACTTACTACTCTTCCAGGGAACCCATGCTTCATCACCAGCACCTGTTTTAGGCTACTAAAAGCACCAGCTGATAGTGATGAACCCTCTCTGGCCACTGTGCACACATGTGCTCACAATCACACACACACACACACACACACACACACACACACACACGTGATTAGGAATGAAAATATTAAATCCTACAGTAATAATTTATGACTATTGTGGTAGTTTGAATGATAGCAGTTCCCTTAGCTTATATATTTGCATGCTTGTTTTCCAGTTGGTGAAATATTTGGAAGGATTATGGGGTGTGGCCTTGTTGGTGTAGGTGATAATAATGGACTAAGCTCCTGAAATGGTAAACCAGGCCCCAATTAAATGTTTTCCTTTATAAGAGTTGCTTTGGTCATGATGTCTCTTCCTAGCAATAGAACACTATGATAATTATATTATATTGCCCTATATTGTAACATGGCCAAATGTTTTCTATTTTGTGTATGGGTTCAATAGGGTGAAAGGAATTTTTGGAATATGAATATTTTTGAAAATATTCTGAACTTGAAAGGATCATATATTTCCTATTTCTTATGTATATGAAATTTATTGTTAGTTAAAAATTTTATGACCTCTTGCATTATTTCATTACTTGATCAGTCATTCCTAAATTTGTAATATGTCATAATATTTGTGATTTTTTTCATTTTTTTGCATTCTTATTTATATATTTTCTTTTTGTATTATTAGGAGCATATTTCTTCCTGCATGCTTTTAATGTACAAGGTAAATTCAATGATTATGAAGCTCAAGTTCACTTAATAACTCCTGCCTTAAGTTCTACATTGTCTAATATTTTCTCTGCCATTCTTTCTGTTCTCAAATATCTGATGTTTTTTTTTCTTTTCCAAAAATACACATAAAGATGAAGCTGATTAATAAATGTTTATGGCTTATGGCCTCTTAACAGTCTTGCTTGCTTGTTTAAACCAACTCTTTGTAGCTAATCTGTCCAAGAGTACAGATTATTTTCTCTTTGGGTTGTGGAAGTGGGGGATAGGTAGTAATGCTCTCTACTTTTAACAAATCCCTTTAGATTGGGCAAATTAGCATGCAACTATTCTTCGAGCAATGGGGAAGCTGAGTCAGGAGAATAATTAATTTGAGCCCAGCCTGGGGAACACAGTATAATCGTGTCACATATACAGAAAAGAGTAGTTTTATTCTGAGTATAGAATAATTATTAAAATAATAATAGTGAACAATAGGAACAGCAAACACTGGGAGAATGTTTTAAATAAATAAACCATTGCTCTTGTGAGGTAGCTACTGTTATTTGATTTTTACAAGTGATAAAATATTTACAGAGAGTTGCAGGTACTTATTTAAGAAGTGTCAAAACTGGGAAGCTATAAGAAGGAACACCATTCAGGCTGCTGAGACCATGCTCTTAGCTACCACAACACTTGCTGACTGTTATTCAAAGAGAGAATTAAACATTCCTTTTAGTATTGCAATTGTATGACACTATACAGTTATATTTCATTTATATTATTACACTTACAGGCCTTGTGGTTTTCTGTTACTTTTATTTATTTGCCTAATCCTGGCACTATTGTAACACTTCCCATTTTGCTTAGCATAGGATTATTCAAATACTTTGTAGAGATTGAGATGTTTTATAGCTGCAGTGTCCATGTTGGAAGTAAGCAGTCACTGTTCTGCTACTAGATTGGACAGCATAGGGTTAGAATTGTTTCTCAGGATGTTTGACATTGTCCATTATTACAAGCAGCCTCTCTGTATACACTGCTCCACTCATTAATTACTCTAGCATTGTTCTGGGTCATTTGCTGCTCACTCTCAACTTAGCGTTTTTGTGTGTCATTATTGGAAATTTTGGCCCAGAATATTTCCTCTTTTGTCTTTCTTGGATTGTCTTTTATTTAGGGATATCTTTTATCAACTCAATTCTATTTCTCTCTGCTTTCCAAAAAAATCACTCCAAATTTTGGCTTACTGATAGAATAAGATTTTTTTTTTCTAATAGTGGTTAGAGTTTAAAACCATGTGTTTGAGGTTCAAGAGATAGTTTAGCAGTTAAGAGCATGTACTCTTCTTCCAGAGAACCAAAGATCCAAGTTCGGTATCCAGCACTCATGTTAGGTGGCTCACAACTCCTGAAATCCAGTTCCAGGAACATCTAATGATTCTTGCCTCCATGGACACCTATGCTCATACACACACACACACACACACACACACACACACACTCTTAAAAATAAAAAAAGCAAGTGCTTTTAATTTCAATAAGATTTTAGCAGGAAAAAGGGACCTGGATATGTAATGATTTTATCATCCTGTGTCAGAAAGTAAATGTATTTTTAACACTTTAACACAAGACATAATGGGTGATTAAAGAATTGGTATAAAGGCTGGACAGATGGTTCAGCTGTCGAGGGTTAGCCTCACAACCAAAACGTCAAGAATTGGTATAAAAGGCAAACTTTGTCTTTTCACGAACTTACTAGTAAGGAAATATTCTTATTTAGTATTTCAAGAATGGAAGAAATGGTTCTTCAAATAGATATTGTCATAAGCCACTTGGATTCCTTGAAGAAGAAATGCATAAGCAACTTTTATGTATCCACTCCCTTTATTAGGTTATCAAAAGTCTCTTTCTATCATCTTCTTCTTAAACAAACCTTCTATATTAGTTACTTTTCTCAGTGCTATGAAACATAATGGAAAAAAAGCAACTTAAGGGAGAAAGATTTATTTTGGCTCACAGTTTAAGAATGGAAATAGTCTATCCCAGTCAGAAAGTATGCCAGTGGATGTGTGAGCAGCTGGTCACATTATATACATGCCCAGGGAGCAGAGAGAGATGAATGTTGACGGTCATCCTCCATTTCTTCAATTCTTTATTCTGGGTATCCAACCCTTGGGATGATGCTCCCCACATTAAGGTTGTATCATCTGTCTATAGTTAAACATGCTGAAAACACCATCACGGATACACCCAGAGGTGTGTCTCCTATGTGATCCACATTCTATTCAAGTTGACAAGACTGAATATCATACCTTCTCCACCTCCTCCTACTTTGCTCTTTTCTTTCTTAGCTAATACAGAAGTTCAGAAACCTAGCACTCCTTGGGATCAAACTTCTTCCTTGCAGTTTCTTTGGTTGTTATAAACAAATGCTATATCCAAAGATTTATTGACATAGTTTTTGTGTGTATGTGTCTTGTGTGTGTGTGCACACATGTATATGTGTGTACCTATGTTTGTGTGTGTGCACATGCATATATGTGTACCTATGTTTGTGTGTGCTTGAGTGTAAGACTATGTTTATGTGAATGTGGAAGCCAGAAATTGATATAGGGTTTCTTCCTCAAGTTCACGTTTTATTTTATTTTATTTTTTGAGACAGGATCACCCACTGAATCTAGAGCTCACCAACGCTGGTAGAAAGGCTGTGCTGTCATCTCCAGGGACTCTCCAGTTTTCATTTCTTCAGCATTTGGGATTACAAGTATGAGCCATTGTGTCCAGATTTTTTTCCTTTCCTTTCCTTTCCTTTCCTTTTCTCTCTCTCTCTCTCTCTTTCCTCCTTCTTTTCTTCTCCTCCTCCTTTTTCTTCTTTTTTGAAGCAGGATTTCTCTGTGTAGCCTTTGCTGTCCTGGACTCACTTTGTAGACCAGACTGGCCTCTAACTCACAGGAATCCTTCTGCCTCTGCCTCCCTGAGTATTGAGATTAAAGGTGTGCACCATCCTGGCTTTTTAATTTTTATTTATTTATTTTTTTTAATGTTCATAGCAGCTTTATTTGTAATAGCCAGAAACTGGAAACAACCCAGCTGTCCCTCAACTGAGGAATAGATAAAGAAATTGTGGTACATGTACACACTGGAGTACCATTCTGCAATCAGAAACAAGGATATCATTAAACTTGCAGGCAAATGGATGGAACCAGAAAAGATCATGCTGAGTGAACTAATGCAGACCCAAAAAGTCCCCCATCGTATTTACTCACTCATAAGCAGATATTAGCCATTAAGTACAGGACAACCACGCTACAATCCACAGACCCAATGAAACTAAGTGACAAGGAAGGCACAAGGGATGATCCCTGAACACCTCTAAGTAGGAGAAATAAAATGGACATCGGAAGTGGATGAAGAGAGGGATTCAGACAGGAACTCAACATTGCTACCATCTGAGAAGTTTTATCCAGCAGAAAATGGAAACAGATCCAGAGACTCACAGCCAAACATTAGGCGAAAAGTAAGGAGTCTTGAGGAAGAGTCAGGGGAGAGTTTGAGCGAGCTGCAGAGAGCAAGGACACCACAAGGAGGCCCCCCATAGCCAATTAACTGGGACACAAGGGGTGCTCATAGAGACTGAACCAAAAACCAAAGACCATGCATGGACTGGTCCTAGGCATACTACACATATGAAGCAGATGGGCTGCTTGGTACTCAAGGGGATCCCCTAACAATTGGAACAGGGATACTAGCTTTTGGCTAGTTATAATGGGACTACCTGCCACTAAAGTATGAACTTTTTTTTTCCCCCCACATGAACTACTGTGGAAGCATTAGTAATATTTTGGAACATCTATACATATAGGCTATGAGGCCATGTCATAGACAATATCATACTGCATCTTAATTTTAAAGCATCCTTACATGGAAATACTTGGTATTAATGAAGCTTTGAACCTTTATTCAATGTGCACATTGTCATGATTGTACTATTCCTGGTGTGGGTGGCAGCAAGCACCTCTACTTTTGAATTGTAGTATAACAGTAGAGGGTTTTAAAGAAGCAACATGAGCTCAGTAGGTTTTTCTTTGGCTCTGCACAAAAATATTGCAGTGAACTCGACTTCACCGCAAAGGCACCTGGTGGGAAGCACCTGGCACATCTATTTTCTATTGTTAAAGAATTTGATATCAGGAAGTAAAATGATCCCAGTAACACATTCTGAAAAACGTGGGTACAGATTCCAATCTATTTAAAGCTACTACAAGACTTTAGGGTGCTAGCTTGTACCAACTGTACTTTTTCTTCTTACTGTGACAGTGTGGATGTGTGTAATGGCATTTTCATGAAGCATTCTTTTATATGAACTTGGCCATTCTGTAGCAACAGACAATGTCAATATTTGGGATGATTTTTTTTTCAATATGCTTTCCTTGCTTATATATAAATATCTGCATATTTTTCTAATATGTAAATATGAGATTTTTACAATGACATGCTAATGATTATAGCATTGTTATGAATATATGTACTGTTATTTAATTGGCTTCAGAATATTGAATTATCATAAATAATGCTATGAGACATACATCTTTAAGAAAATGTTTATTAGTATTATTTTTCAGTGCTTTGTGTGTGTGTATGTCTGTGTGTGTGTGTGTCTTTGTGTGTGTGTGTGTTTTGCACAGACATGTGGTTTGTTGTTAAGGATCCTGTAGAATTCTAAATCTCTCATTCTGAACTACTGGCCCAGAGTAAATTTACTAAAGAATTTCTCACATAAATTACAAAGCACTATTTTATTGTTGATCGATTTTAATACATGTGAGGCTTTTTTTCTTTAAAAAAAAGTAACATAAGAATGCTACTTAAAATTTGTTAGTTTTTCAAATCTTTCCTACAAAAGTTCCTTGGGTTGATTCTAGGTATCCAAGAGAAGAAGGAGGAGCTTGACTCTAAACAGAATGTTTTGGGTAGTTCTTCATTTTGATCGACAAATCTTGGGTTATGGAAGCCTTTGCTCTGCCCATGTCCTTTCCCCTAGTGCATCTGATTATAATCACATGCTT
This sequence comes from Lophiomys imhausi, assembly GCA_907164525.1. NCBI lineage: Eukaryota > Metazoa > Chordata > Mammalia > Rodentia > Muridae > Lophiomys > Lophiomys imhausi. The sequence goes on from CAJQZJ010033894.1 coordinate 2,831,993, forward strand.
ATTCATTAATGGTCCTAAAGGTTCACTTGAGAACACAGTTTTGTCTTTTTGCACATACCAGTTTAGGCCACATTAATCTTATTATTGTTATACTTGAACACAGTGAAATATAATTGACTAAAATATGTCCGAGTTTGATGGCTATTAAACTAAGGGAGAGAAACTTACTTCATTGTTCAGAGTGGGATGTGATTGCAGTTTGATGCAAGTGGGGTTCTAGGTTGCTAACAGGTATCTAGGTACATTTTTTGAAGAAAGGTATATTTGCATAATATGTGAAAGTAAAAATCCTAGGCTGTCAAATGCATTATTAGAGGGATGTGTACATAGCAAATACTAAGTGGAGTCCCATGATGCTCACTTTTCCCTTGGCTTGCCTGTCTCATTGTGGTATGTACCATGAGTCCTATCTCATCTTTAAGCTGGAGGAAGACTGCTTTCTGAAGCTATCATTGATAGAACTAAGAGATGCAAAGACAAAGAATTCTGCTACTGCACCTCATTATTTTATGTTTTAACTATCTCATGAGGAGCCAGTTTAATCTTCATTTTCTGTAACTGTAAAATGAAAATAAAGTCACACAGCATTGTTGTGTAACATGAGATCTTAACAACTATAATTGATATTTAGATTAGTAGGGCAGCAATGGCTATTCCTTAACTCACTACTTATAAATAAGTACAGAGAAAGTTGTTAGATTTTTAATATGCCTTAAGCACTGGTGCTGGGCAGATCTTAACCTTCTAAGCTATTTAGTTATTTCCCAGCTATACAGCCAACAAGTCATCCTTTCTGGGCTGGATCTGCTCCATCAGGTAATTCTCAGAGCAAGTTGTTGTCTGCCATGTGCTTCTCCTCCACATTCTAACCCATGGTGTCACTCTTCTTCCTCCTTCTTTCTCTCTCCTTGCTCTCTGCCATGATCCTCCATTATCTCCAAGGCCTTAAACCTTGGCCCTGCCTATCTCTCCCTCTGCTCAGTCCAGGCTTCCCAATTTTATTAACTAATCAATTTAAAAATAGGTAAAGAAGGTTTACACAACAAAGACAGGTATATGTGACAATGTGCTCATCTGGGAGGCAACCAGATCTTGGGAGCCAGTAATTAGCATTAGAATACATATCACCAATCCAAACCCCAACATTGTTGGAAAAATTAAATATAAGGTATAAAGCTCTTGATAGTGCTGGTCGACCAGAAATTACTCATCAAACATTGCCACCATCTGACTGGTAGAATAACTTATTTCCTGAATTTAACTCTGTCCTTCCAGGTCATGTAAGGAGACAAGTCAGTAGTAAAAATTGTCTGAAGTTTTTGCCCATGTAGTAGCTGAGATTGAAATTTTTTTTTAAAGAAGATAAATGCTTTAATTTTTAATTGTGTATACTTGTTTGTGTCTGTGTGTAGGTATGTGCATATGAGTAAAAGTACCTATGGAGATCAGAAGAGGTAGTAGAAGTCTCTGGAGATGATGTTATAGGTAGTTGTGAGCTACCTGACTCAGTGTTAGGAAATGAATGTGAATTCTCTGTAAGAGCAGTACTCATTTAACCATTGCGCAATCTCTCCACCTTAAGAGTGTGATTCTTTAGGTACAGAATCTCTCCTTTGCTCTCCTCTCCTCTCCTCTCCTTTCCTCCCCTCCCCTGCTCTCTCCTCCCCTCTTCTTCTCTATCTCTTTACCCTTTCTTCCGTCCTATCCACGGCACCATGCCTAGATAGAGATATCAGTATCACAACTGGGTATGAGACACCATCATAGTAAAGATTTGAGTTATTTGAAACTGTCTCATTAGTAGAACTACTAGAAGTTTGATTTTCTGTGTATCTTAAATCTCATCCTCTTTAGTTTCATACTGTATTTGCAGTCTTTATAATGTCTTGGTGAAATGGCATAATATTTAGAGTTTAGAAATTAGCAAAACTATTTTGGAACTTCTTGTTTCCAGATATTTTACTGCTGAGATGTGAGAGAGCAGCACCTAATTTGGAGACTACTTACCAAGAAGATAGGTGTTCTTTCTTGTTTTATTTTGTTTATTTTCCTTGTCTCTGTGATTTGTAACAGAGGAGTGAAAATTTAAATTCCCTTGCCTGTCACAGCCTTCATGATTCAATGTGTATCATTCCTGCACCACTATGCATGGGGTTTCATCATTCTTATGTTTTTCTGAATCACAGTAGAGGTATTTTCAGTGTTCCCACCCAGTCTTTCAAGACTGATTGACAAGGAGAAGAGATGGGGCCTTGTGCATGTCACTGGTAGCACCAGGGAAGATTTTATTTCCTTCTGTTTTGGAAAAGAAAACATGAAATACAAGATTCTGTCTGTTTTGAAAAGTCTAAACTTGGTAGCAGGAGATGGAATGTCAGATTAATTTCCTTCTCTGGCCTTCCCTTAAGAATGTTGGAAATAAGAATTCCTAGAGCTAGGGAGACCTGCCACAGATTGGAGCCAGATGATACACTACTAGCTATTAGAAGCTGGCATGGGAATGACCTGTCTGTCTATATATTGTGCATATATGTACACATGAATGCATGCATATGCACTCACTTATATTTGAGTAAAAAAGTCTGATAAACTTATTTGTTTTGATAAAGTTTCATTTATCTTAAGCTGGTTTGCAACTCACTATGTAGCAAATGTTAACTTTGAACTTCTAATTATCTGTCCTCAACCTACTGGAGTACCATGTTCAGTTTTTACCATCCACTACTTACTTAGGATGTCATCTCCATTTTATCCTCACACAAACAGGAAAGGGGAGAAGATACTATGTTGTCTTTTCCATTGTAACAACTTTGATATAAAATCTTGTTTTAGCCCACAGGGGTCCTGCAGTAGAGGTAGAAGCCGGCCACATTAGTGCCCTAGGCACCAGGTGATTATAACATTTTATAAGTACTCTAAGAAAATTTTACAGATGTAAAGGGAAATAAGTATATACTTTTATTTTGCATATGAGATTCACATGCAAATGGACACAGTGTTATATTGTTTTTCAAATTGCTATTCTTCACTTTGCAACATAATTGATGCATTTCCCATATCTGCATATGTAAGTGAATGTACTCTTTCTGTAGACTCCACAGCATGGGTTTACTGTAACTAATTTAACTACTTCCTTTTTCAGTGTTGTGATGCATTGCCTTACCAGGAAGATGTGTAGACATTACCAAAAGGGCTCTTTCCACAGCACTGCTTGTATCTCAGTTTCTATGTATGGGATTGCCAAGGAACCAGAATGGAGGTGTTCAGAGTACTGGTTTTCAGAAAGGTTAACTGTATCACCAAGCGTGTTGATTGCTATTCAAGCACTAGACTGTTTATCTGAAGCACTCATCACTCCAATTCAGAAGCAGCAGAGTAACACATAGTCAGTCCATTGACTGTTCCGCTGGCTGTACTACTGGACTGGAGAGGATGTCTTCCCCCTGTGAGTTCTTAGTCTTGTTAATAAAAAGATTTAAAAAGCAGGCTCTGTAGGAAGTTCCAGGAGATGTTTAGTAGAACTGGAGAGAAAACAGCAGGGCAGAAAAGCTGTTTATCTTGGCAGCTGTCAGAAGTAGGGAGGTGAAGAAAAGAAGAAAAGGAAGGGAGAAAGCTAGATATTGTGAGTTACGGTTTAGCAAACTGTTCAGTAACATGGTAGCAAGCAGCTAGATAGTGAAAGAGGAGTGGCTTCAGAGAAGGAATGAGAAAGCTCAAAGAGCCAGAGAAAACACATTTAGGCTTTCGTCAGAATCTGAAAGAAAGAAAAATAATTTTAAAAGAAAATGTTTTGGGTTAAGACACAGAAAAGCACAAAGACTTACCAGAGTTGCATGACCAAAGTTCTGTAAGCAACTGTGTGAAGGGTGGTGAGGATTCTGAGAAGGAAAAATACGTAAGTTCATGGAGGGTGTATTTTTTCCTCCCATCTTTTCAACATAGCCATAGGCTAATCAGCTTTCCTGGAGATGGTCTTTTGGTCAAGTAACTGACAGGCCCAACTGGATTGACTCTTAAGGGAGGACACACTGGTATGCAAGGTTCTAATCTTTGGAACAGATCAGAATGTCATGTCTCTACCCAGAACCAGCAGTAGATTTGATTAGGGAGGTGACTATCCTCAATGCCCTGGAAGGCTCCTGCTATTTCCTGGGAGATGGGCTAAAATGGAGGAATATATGCAACCTGTTTTTTTACCATGAAAATTCTGAGATCATGTCCCAAAGATGTTCACTAGAAAGACTTAGTGTCTGGAAAGGAGGTTCAGTGAGAAAGTGACATGTAGCTCTAGGCAAAGGTCTTCATTTCTGAAGAAAATATAACGAAGGTCTAGGAACCAGAACTCTATTCTGGCATCCCTTCCCACTAGCAAGGACATTCCTGAAACTCTGGTTTTCAGGATCCCTGCCTTACCCTGCCTAAGGAGCTTGTGTCTCCTGGCTCCATTATTTGGTTGTGAGATTAATAATGCCCCCTTTATTTGCTGCTGAATTTTGCTTTTGGAAAGGGGCTCATTAGTCTGACTTCACTTTATAATACCATCATATATTTTGGATTAAATAATTTCCGGTCATTAGAAATGTAGATCAAAAAAAGAGGGTAATTGTCCCAGAGTTAGGATTAGGGCAGGGCTCTGTTCTTATCATTCCAGGAGAATCAAAGCATCCATTCAAGGAACCCAGGGACAACTGGACAACGGAAACCTCAGCAGAAAACAGAATCAGACACCAAAGAAGACGAGTGACCCAGTTGATTCAGCCTGACAGACTCCCTCTATAGCTGTCTCCATCAAAAGCCTACAACCACAACAATTCAATATCTCTAAGACCGTTCAGCTCTACACAATGCCCCAGCCAGAACCTCAGTAAAGCCTGCAAGATCAGCTTCTGCCTACAAACTCCTTAGGACATCTAAACAGCTGAGAACAGAAGGACTGAACATAAAAGGATTGTACTAACATTTTAAACCATTTTTCCATTTTGGTTCGGGCCCCAAACAGGTTTACTACAACCCAAATCAGCAGGAAGTCATTTTAAGAGAGCGACGTCCCATACCCAGAGGGTGGGGAGGGTGTTTCTCTACCCCCCCCTTTTTTGGTTATTTGAAGGACAACTGAATACTCTGTTATTTAGGGGAAGAGATTACAAGCTGTTAAATGGCCCTGTTTAATGGGTTTTGGAGGTTAGCCCCAGGGACTTCCTACTTTTCCTTTTCTGTATCCTTCTTTCTCACCTATGTAGGAGTGCATGGACTTGAGAAAAATGAGACATAGACATAGCACAGGAAAGACCAAGAAGAAGGGACAGATTATTGAATATGCCCTTATACCTTTGTATATTGATACAAAATTAGTAGTATATTTGGCTAAAGTGGTATTGACCATTGTTTATTGTGCAAAAATAAGATTGTATTGGACTACATCGGTATTGATCTTTGTATATTGATACAAAATTAAGATTATAATTGGCCACAATGGTATTGACCCTTGTATATGGACGTAATATTAAGATTGTATTGGACTACATAGGCATTGATCTTTGTATATTGATACAAAATTAAGAGTATATTTAGCCACAATTGAATAGATCTTTGTATATTGATACAAAATTAAAGGTAACGCTTCCTAATGGTATCGTACCTAGAGATACTTAAAAATAAAATGTGAAGTTCTGGCCTCTTGATACCAACCATCTAAAACTGTTTAGGATAGTTAAGAAAAACAAACTCCTAGTCATGCAAACATGTCACTTTGTTAGCTACTATGACAGTCTATCACAGATATTCTCTAAGCTACTCAGTAATCAAGTTGTTAAGAGACAAGCAACATTTGCTTATCTAAATACAAGAGACAGATAGGGCATCTTCAAAAACCCCAAGAGATCTGCAGAATATGGCATTCAAAGACGTTATCTTAAATTAAGATTTTTTTTTGATATCGAGACATATCAGCTCCTGACAGCACCCCCTATTCTACTCCAAGTAGAAGATAAGCATCGAAGAATCTCAGTGTGAAATGGTTGAATTAGTGGCAAGCCTATCTCTTGGCATGAAAAAACTCCTTGCTTCAACTGCAGACAGACTGCTGTCCAAAAAGGACAAAACTTGGTAGCAGGGAAGTCGACAGCCTAGCTCTGCCAAGACAGGTTAGGTAAGTCCTTCATAATTCCTGCTCTACAATCAATGTCTGTCAGAGAAACAGAACCAAAAGGCTGAAGACTGATGCTGAAATGTGTGGAGAGAAAAGGGGAGCTGTCCAGGCAGTCACTGGTTTGTCATTTCTTAGTATTGAAAGCTGCAGGCCTTGCACTTCATATATAATCAGATATATTTATCCCTCTCAGGTCTCTGAGGTGGTTGAAGAATAGACAGCTAGAGTCTCATAGTTAAATTTTGAGTTGTTTAGGAATCAAGAGGGTGTTCTAGATCTAAGAAGATGGTTATAATAGTGATACAAGTTAGTATGAAAGCTAAGTCAGTTATAGAACTTTAAACTCATGGAGATGGTTAGATGGTAGAATGTTAAAGTCAGGGGCCAAATATGTATGAACTGGACATTGGGAAGGTATTCTGGGCCATTTAACACTCATAAATGTGGCATATTTATTTCTGTTGTTTTGTATAGTATTTACTGTTATTAGAGAAGGAACCATTTGTTGGACTGAAAGGGGAAGCTGTTGGGGGGAAGAGGGTGGAAGGTTGGGACAGGAAGGGGGAATAGGGAAGGGATTGTGACTGAGATGTAACTTGAAGAAAAAAAATAAAGTATTTAAAAAAAAAGAAATGTAGATCAAAGTTATTTAACATCTTAATGTTGAGTTGGATCAGGCATCAAGTTCTCTGGAGGGTGTACATACAGCTTCTCACTGCATTTACCTATACTTTACTTTCCTGAGGCTTTACTCTGTATTGGCTTGAGAACAGCTTAGAGCCAGAGATAAAGCCAAATGGCAATTTTCAGAGGCATGTGAAATAAAAACGTGATTGGTTATCTGTATAGACGGAGATATGTCTGATGAAGATTGAAGTGCTAGTCATGCAATGTCACCTGGATTCACACATATGTTATGATTGTGGTTTTAAAATTTGTCACCATTTTCCCTGAAGTTTGGCTGAGCTGACTAGTTTATATTCTCTAAGCATTTCTTGTTTCACTCTTTCATCAGATTTTACTCTTAAAATTCACCACATGTCTTCTGCAAACCAGAAAGGGCAAGTTCTGAACCCTTACAGGCTTTCTTCTGAATTTAGAGCGTCCATATTTTTTTCTTACTTTACTCTGATACATACATTATGTTTTATCATCCTCCACACATTTTTCTTCTTTCAAAGACATTCCCTGGTTTACTATTATATGTTTGGAAAGTGAGCTAATTTTCAGGTAATAAAATTATGGTATTCTTCAAACTACAGAAGAAATGCAAAGAATAATAATATTGAAAAAAGCCTCATTGAGTCAATTTCCTAATTCTTTCTAAAATTCCCAGATACACAATGGTTGCTTATTATGAATTCACTAAAATTATTTGTGTTTTAAAATTAATTTGTTTGGAAGTGATGTTATTTGCTGAAAATAGGACGGAATTAAGCAAGTCCTTGCATGTTATTTGAAAGTCCTGTGAAGGTGAAAGCAAAGCATTTGAAGATTAAATTTTATACAAAGTCTTTTCCTATGTATATAAATATTTTATACTGGGATTTTTTCCTGTAATGACTTTGGTTTTGAGAACTATAGGTGTTAGTTAAAATGTATTGATTTGGAGATGTCTAAACTTTTAGGACAAGCACACATGATAATAGAATGGTCTTTGTAGTATATCTAGTCTGGTCAAATGAAATTGTTTACTTCAAAAGTTATTGTTAAAGAATACTTTAAAAAATCTGAGGAGATAGATCAGTTTGTAAAGTGTTTGCTATGTAAGCATGTCAGATCCTCCAAAATCACGTTAAAAGAAACTAGGTCCATATTTGCAATCCAAAAGATGGAAAAGCAGAGACACTGGGGCTCACTGGGTAGCCAGATCAGCTTATGTGATGAATTCTAAGAGCCCATGTTTCAATAAACCAAACCAAACCAAACTGAACTGAACTGAACTGAACCAAACCAAACCAAACCAAATCAAACCAAACCAATAAAATAACAAACAAGAAAAAATAAAACTGAAACAAAACCAAAAAACCAAACCAATCAACCTAAAACCCAAGTGGATGGCATCTGAGAAACGATACCCTAGATTGACCTTTGGCCTCTACACACATGTGCACTGGCATGCACATATACCTACATACAAATCCAGTCCTGCATTCACACACATGCACACACATGTACATGTACACACACACACCCACACACAGAGAAAACTATAAATAAATGAGATGTGCTTATCACAAAGGATAAACTTACACTAATCATTTAGCAAATGTTAAAGCCATTCTCATTTTCTGTCCTGCATCATTAATAATTCATTAGTGTAAGAAATAATATTAAAAAAGAACTGTGTTATTCTTCCAAAGGTCATAAAAATACAAATGATCTCTAAATCTTCCTTGAGAGCTACCTTTCCTAGCTAGGAACTTTTATATAGTTTCTCTTATTCATTCAGGTTTTATGTTCTGTGGATGATATGAAGTACACAGTTTGGGTAAGTGTGCTAAATAGTTCATATTAGTGTATAGTAAAAAGATCAGTAAAACATATTGCCTGTAAATTTAAAGCTTTAGGATAGGAGAATATGGAGAGATATTCATGTAAGCAATAAGCAAGGTTATAAAGAGGAACATGGAGTAGTTAGTTGCCAAGGTATAGGATGACAAACTCCTAGTTTCAGTATGATACTTGTCCTTAACTAATGTCTTGAATCCCTATAGCAGATGTTATATGTGTCCAGTATCAGTTCTATGCTCTCTCCCATCTTACTAATGTCTAAGTAACTTAAGGGTAGAAAGTAATGTTCCAGGGTTTATAATCCACTTTCCTGTATACCTTTCCATGTCAGTATGTCTAAGTCAATTACCATAAGTGTTCCTCTGCCCTGGTAGTGGTCTACAAAGAGACTTTCTAGTTCTTCTGGACAGCAAACAATGAGAGGGTTTTCTGAGAGTTTCTCCTCACTATTTTTGGAGAATATTTTTGAAGGAATCATTTTATACTTTTATAATTTTGAATAAGAAAAACAATAGCTTGAGGATCTTTCCTTGGAACTCTGAAGGATTGACAAACAGACTACATCTGATACCCTAGAAGGCAGAGCTGGGAGAGGAAAAGGAACCAGCTATCTGATATTGGAACTGAGCCACTGAGTCAAATGAACCCTGAAGGAGACCTTTCCTCTAGACTTGATAATTGAGTTAGTCACCTTTCTGTGTGTGTGTGTGTGTGTGTGTGTGTGTGTGTTTTAATGCTCATCTGAATTAGGCTTTCTATTAACTTCAACATCTCTAAACCATTCCCGATACTTACCTCTGTAATGTTCACAACACCTCTATTATATAGATAGTTCTGCTGTTTCCATTTTAGGGTGAGGAAAACCAAGACCCAGAAGAATACATAATTCACGCCATATTAGTAGTAATGTGTTAAAGTTACAGATGCTTGCATACATACATACATACATACACACATATACATACATATATACACATATGCATACACAGACACTTACACAGAGACACATACACCCAAATAAAATTTTAAAACTAAAGAAAGATGGGGATGCTGGTGCCTGGGTTACAACAACAAGCACTGGAGGATACTGGAGGAGGGATGGCTGAAGATGGCTGCACTGACAGGTTTGAAAGTATGACAGTATTAGTAGTCCAGAAGATCATACATTCTGGTCACTATATCACAACCACAAAGCCAGTGACTGTAGAAAGGGATCAGATTCTCATGCTGCATTTACACATGTGGGGTCCTTCACAATTTTGCCTCCAGTGTATCAAATCCTGCTGGCAGAAAGGAGCTGAGGTGGTTATAGCAACCTGAGAAACCTCAAATGATATTAATATTCACAAACATATGGCACCTGGAATCCTTTAAAAACAACAGAGCAACAGCAATGGCATCAGCCACAGGAACAACCAGAATAATTTGTAACTTGTCTTGGGAGAAGCATGATGCTGCATATATTATTTTTAAAATAATCAGTCATAAATTAACTAATTGCTGCAATCCTTAAACCTGTCTTTCCCTCTAGTTTGTCATTGTTTGCTGATGTCAAAACAAGTAAAATAAATGGACTGGATTTCCTTCAGTTGCTTTTTGCAAATATTTCTTTTCTTACAAGTATTAAATTAATCTGTCTGTAAGAATCCTTCCTGAGCCCCAATATTTTAAACTTCTTTCTTTAATAGATGGAATGAGATATTGGCAGAAAAGTACCTCCCCGTGACCAGATGTTATCCTTATTGAGAAACTAAGCTGAAGTAGTCATAATGCTCCAAGTTTCTTTCACCAGAACTCAGGAGGTTAGATGAGGGTCCAAAGTGCCTGCTTTTAGCACAAAGATGTGAAAGACATATGGAAGAAGGAAGGAAGGCAATAGTTAATTCATTTGTCACATTACCCAGACCCCTACTCTGGACAATACAATCTTGATAAAGATGCTGAGAGAGAGAGATACAGAGAGAGAGAGAGAGAGAGAGAGAGAGAGAGAGAGAATGCTTAAGTCTGGTATAGTGAAGAATAATTCTGATCTAAGTCCCAGGATCCCTGCTGACAGACCAATACCTACTTGCCAAGTCCCTGGTTCTGTCTTAGGCCAGGTGGCCGATGGCACTAACCAGGCTTGGGTGTCAGAGTGGGGAATAAGATTAGCATTGGCCACTGAGATTTGGAACCTTGTCGAAATTGAACCCCAGACATAATACCAGAGCACATAACCTGTAAATTGGCCTAGGATTTGGCAGAGACCTAAGTACTGTGGGCAAATTTGTGTTCTGGCTACTTGATACCTAGTCTCAGAGTGGCCTTGGATATACCTACCCTTCTTCCAAGACAACACAGTACCTCTCGGCTGTGAGACTCAGATGTTCTAGTTGTAGCATTGGTGGTCAAATGACTGTCTCCACTACCCATCCCCAGCTTAGAGCACAAACACTATGAGACAGTGCTCACAGATAGGGTTGTGGATTTGCCCACCCCTGCAGCAGACAGAATACCAGCTTTCATGCTCATCCAAGACAGTCCGTTTCTTGTAGCTAGGAGACTCAAGTATGACTTTTCTTAGCATCAGCCATCAGTACAAGGGGATTGTACAAGCTTCAACTGCCTCAACCTTGGGCATTACAGTCCAAGTGTAGGACTGAATTTTCTGGGAGTAAGATAGAGTAATAAGCATAATATTTTGCCCAGGAATATAGCACTGGTTTATGAAACCAGACACTGGGAAGATTTTGATAGTCCCATTATTAGACTTGCCTGTGGCTAGAATATTTGGAGTTGGCTCATTCCCCAAAGAAGAACTGTGGACCCAGCTTATCAGACTTCTTTGTAGCATCACTGGTGATAGTTTGAAAGGTTCTTGGATCACGAGTCCATTTTAGTAGTGTGTGCCTATAGAAGTATGTAGCTTGGTTTTACATCAGTATCATGCGAGATGGCGGGCTGAGAGCTCTAGTGACAAAGCCTGGTGATATTTTGAACACATGGGTGGCATCAGAGCTTTGGACTAGTCTGTCAGTGGTGACTCTATACAGAGGTAGGCATAATTTTGATATACATACATGGTGAAAGCCTGGTAACTCTACACAGGCATCTGGAGTTACTACTCATTCCTTAAGGGTAGTCTTGTGGAGATCACCTTGTCTGTTAAGAAATATTTGTTTATTTTGGATAATACACAAACAATGTATTTGGGACAAATTTGACTTTGGAGTCATCTAATATTGATATAGTAAGAAGACATTACTAGTAAATACTCAGAAAATCTGAACTTGAGCATCACCTATATTAAAATAGTGAAAGTGACTATAGAATCGCAGAATAGCCTGCTTAGAATCTTTGGAAAGACAGGGCCATAGAAGCCAGATTAGGAAGACCAGAATAAATAGCCAATCCTTCAATGCCTAAATGATATTGCACAGAATAAGCATCAAGAACTTTCAGGTGACCATGACCTCACATGACAGTTTAAAATAAATGTATAAAAAAGAATCAGGCAGTAATATGCATGAGAAAGCTTTTAGAGTGTGAATTTTAAAATGCACTTGCAAGGAAATTCAATGAGCTTTCAATTCAATGCAGAAAAGCCTTGCAACACTCTAAACAAACTTAACAAAGAGATTGAAGCAATTAGGAAGAAACCAAACAGAAATCCTTGGGCTGAGAAATACACCAGGCAGCATTGCAAAGGCATTAGTTGCAAGGTAGCAAACAGAAGAATCAGTGAGCTCAAAGACAGGGTATTTAAAAATACACAGTTGGAGGACAATGAAGAGAAAAAAGAAAGAATAAAGAAAGCTTGAAGGAACTTTGGATCAGGGTTAATATAGAAAATGTGCAGGTTATTGGAGTTGAAGAATGATGTGAGAGTACTAAAGAAATGGAAATCTCAGAATAAATAACAGAAAACTCTCTAATCCTAGAGAAGGACACAAAATATAAGAAAATCAAAGGTTGCCAGCCAAATTAATTAAACCTGTTCAATCTTAGGACATCTTGTAATCAACTTTCAAAGTTAAGTCTTATGGCTCCAAGTTATAAGCAACAAAGAACATATAAAGGGCTCCAAACTGACTTGACAGCAAGCTTCCGAGCAGAGGTTCTATGGGCCAGGAAAGAGTAGCATAATATCTCCATCAATCCAAGAAAAACCAAGCCAAAATAAAAGTCAATACCAAGGCAGCACCAACCCTAAACCAAAACATGTCAGTGGAGAAACTGCACCCAGGAAAACAACCCTTAAGAAATGGAAGAGCTATAAAGATATCCTTGGATAAACAAAATATGAAAGAATATATTGCCATCAGAGTTGTCCCTCTAGAAAGTCTAAGGAAGGTTTTTAAACTGAAAGTGACATTAATGAGTTAGAGGATAACACTGATAGATATAAAGTGCATTGGTCATACTAATTATACTGACATCTGACAGGGCTTCAATATCACAAACACGGTATAGAAAATATTCATCTAATTTCCTTAAAGATTAAACAGCAAAGTAAAGTAAAAATATTCATACATTAAGAGATAAGCAATATGGAAAGATGAAATATCCAAAATTCAAACTATGGGAAGGAATATACAAAGTTTTGTTGTTACAATATTTTCTATCATTATTTTCTTTTGTTTCTACTCTTATCTATCTTATAGTGTTTAATTACTCATTATAATATAAAGATCTTTTTATAAATCTTGTGGCAATGAAAAAAGAAACCTATTGTAAACAAACAAAATGATAAATAAGGATTCAAAAATAGGGAAAGGAGAGAGAGAGGAGTTACAATTCACAGTGCCTGTAGTAAAACGTTACACACAGATAACCATGTTGATTATAAATAAATTGTATTCTCCAATTGAGTGACAAGACTGAATGAGTATAAAATAAAACCTAACCTGCCCCTAGAGGCACTGCAGATGTGGCTGCTATGTCACATGTGTATCAGTAGGTGACAGAGAGGAGAAAGATTATATCTACATTCAGTATTCTCACCTATGAACATCTGAATGAATAGTAGCCTAACATTCCTGGAAAAAAAACCAAGCTGGATACCAATACAACATTGGTGTCATGGGGTAGCCTGTGACGATTACCAGACCAGTACCAGATAAGCACCAGATGGGCTCCCAGGACAGGAAACAAGCCAGAAGCTAGAAGAACTCTGCCTGGCTCTGGATGTGGAGGTTGTGGAGACCCAGCCCTGGGGTGTAATCTGGCCCAGATGGGGTCACAACAGCAGGAGAACTGTCCCTGCCCCTCACATGCTGCAGCACTCGGGAAGGCAGGCCCTGCACTCTGCCTGGGTAGCACACTACAGCTGGTCCTGGATATGGGGGTTGTGGGTGAGCCAGCCCTGAAGGAGTGAGTGTGGGAGAGCCAACCCTGCCTTCTGTCAGCTATGTGGTAGTGTTGGCTAGGGAGCGATGCTCTCCCCTCCCTTTTGCCCTCACTACCATTGGCTGACAGGAGATCTGGGCCAGAAGGGGTCACAAGAGCAGAAGAGCTCTTCCTGCCCCTCACATGCTGCAGCACTTGGGAGGGCAGGTCCTGCACCTTTCCATAGTAGAAATGTCTGTGCAAGTAGAGGTTGCAGGTCCAGATCCAGAGCTTTGAGTTGGCCCACCCAACATCTACCCCACGGATGAACTGCTGGAGTGCAAGAAGAGGCCAGTTCCACAACCCAGGACTGCAGGATCTCCATGACACAGGACAGTTACAGCAAATCTGAGAGGAGTTCCAGTGAGGTTCCAGTATTGACAAAGTAGCAGAAACCAGAGGCCTTGTACCAGATCAAGGAATCATTTTAATGAACATTTGCAAGCAAAATGTGTGGACAAAAGGGAATATTGTGGGACACACTGAGATACACTGCAGCTTCCAAACGAGATTTTATTTTTTATGCTGGGACAGATTGCAAGGATGAAGGGTGGGTCTGAGGGGAGGTGGGAGATGAGAAGGAACAGGGTTCATGATGTGAAATTTACATAATAAATTTTTTTTCAAAAAATATATAAATAAAACCTAATCTACATGTTATTTATAAGAAACTTACTCATATCTAAAGGTACACATAGACTACAGCTGAAAAGATTAAATGTTATATTCTGTGTAAATAATCCAAAGAAAAGAAGGAATGACTATTCTCATATTAGTGAAATATACTTCAATTTTAAAAGCAGAAATGAAGGAAGGAAGAAAGTCATTTATTATATGATGATAAAATAGTCAATTCAGCAAAAGGAAATAATTCAAAATATACACATCCAGTGTTGCAGTATCCAGAAATATAAAGAAAATCCAATAGACTTAAAAGGTGATAAAGATTCCAGTACAATAGCAGTTGAGGATTTTAATAAACTATTTTTAGCAGTGGGTAGATAATTCAGCCAAAAAATAGAACAACGAAGACCAGTAGAATTAAGTTGCAAACCAGAGCAAGTGGACCTAACAGATAACAACATTAATCTAGCAAATACATATTGTTCTCTTCAACATATGAAACAGTTTTTTTCACTTCTTTTCCATTTTATTAAAAATAGATTCTTTTCTCATACAATGTACTTTGATTACATTTTCCTCTTTCTCTACTCCTTTGAGTTCCTTCCCACCTCCTCTCCCATCTAGATCCACTCCCTTTCTGTCTCTCACTAGAAAAGAATGGGTTTCTAACAGTTAATAGAAAAGCATAAAAAAATAACATATCATAAGCTAAAACAAAAGCTATCACATCAAATTTGGACAAGGGAAATCAACAAAAGGGGAAAAAAGAATCCCAAGAGATGGTACAAGAATTAGAGATCCACTCTTTCACACAAGAAGGCGTCCTATAAAAATACTAAACATAAAGCTGTAATATATATACACAGAGGACCTGGTACAGACCCATGTAGGATCTGTGTTTGTTGCTTCTATCTCTGTGAATTCATATGACCTTTGCTCAGTTGAGTTAGAGGGCCTTGTTCTTGTTCTCCTGGAAACCTCAATCTCCTCTGACTCTTACACTCTTTCTGCTCCTTCTTCCAAGGAGTTTCCTGAGCTCTTGTTGGGGTGGGATTTGATGGAGACATGCCACTTGGAGCTGTGTGGTCCAAGGTTTTCCTCTCTCTCTCTGAGTAATATCTGACTGTGGGTTTCTATATCTGTTATCTGCTGCAAGAGGAAGGTTCTGTAATGATGGCTGAAGAAGGCACTGATCTATGAGTATAGAAGAATATCATGAGGAATCACTTAATTGCTACTTAAAAAAAATTAGTATTTAGTTTTACCATAGTTTTCCATGCTGTCTACTCTCTGGTTCTTGGTCACCCAAGCAATATCAGGTATGAGTTCCATCTCATGGGGTGGTCCTTAATTCAAACAGAAATTTAGTTGGATGCCTGAACAAGCTTTTTGCCACCATTGTCTTAGCATTCTTTGCAGGTAGGAAAGATTATACCTCGATGGTTTTGTGACTGGGTTTGTTCATATTCTCTACTTCTTCATATTCAACCTTGGTAAAGTGCAATGGGTCCAGGAATTTTTCTAATACTTCTAGGTTATTAAATTTGTTATAATTGTTCATAATAATCCTTAATGACTCTTTCTAAATCTGTGGTGTCCAGTGTAATGTATCTCTTTTCACCTCTAATTACATATATTTGAGAACACCTCTCTTTTCCATAGTTTATCTCAGGGTCTATAAATTTCATTTATTGTTTTCAATAATTGAACCAGCTCTTTGTTTCATTTATCTTTGTTATTTTTATCTTTTGTTTAATTTTATTTATTCTTTGATCTTTATTATCACTTTTCTTCTACTAATTTGACGTTTGGCATGCTCTTTCTTTTTATTACTTGAGATACAGCAATTAGTTCTTTGAGATGTTTCTATTTTGAGATGCTGTAACTGATTGCAATGAACTTCCCTGTTGTCTTAGTTTATTTTCTTGTAGCTGTGATGTAATACTCCAGCAACAGCAAACTAAGATATAAGAAGCTGATTATGACTCACAGCTCAAGGTATACTCCATCATGGTGGGAAGTCAAGGCAGGTCACTTCATATTCATAAATAGGAAGCAGAATGCCATACAAGGAATGCTGGTGCTCATATCTTTTTCTCTATTTCATATATTCCAGGGTCCCCTACCCATGAATTGGTCTCAAATAAAACAGATATTCCCATGAAGATATAAAGATAATCCCTCACAGGTATTACCACCTTCCCATCTCCCAAGTGATATTCTAGCTTAAACTGTGACAGTTACCACTAAATATTACACATTTGTTCAATTTGTGCTGGTTCCCATGCATATTAATTTTATCTCTATTTTCCACCTCCAGAAAAATGTTAAGTTTCTTTATTGACTGACTTTCTTGACAAATTTATTGTTTAAAATAAAATCTGTTTATCTTGTATTGTATATTGTCCAAAATTCTTCTTGTTATTGAGTTCAGTTGGGTTGTTTGACTTTGGAAAAGATTAATAGATAGACAGAGACTTGTTTTTACTGGCTGTTATGTGATCTATCTTAAAGATTGTTCCACCACCTAGACTAGGTTACATCCATAGAAATCCCCAAACAGCCCAGGTTGTTGCCAAGAGAACAGGTTTCTGATCATAGAATGACAAAAAGGCACCATTGCTGAAGACAACACCCACACAAACCATTGAACATGGAGAGGTCAAGCCAGTGCCTACATAGACTTTTTAGTCCTATATTCTAGTATCTTTAATATGGGAAGGTGTGTGATATAATTGTGATTTGACACTGCTTTTGTGGGTCACCTGGAGTTGTGAGGCACCTGGACAGTGCCACCAGAGGACAATGACATGGAATTTGTGGAGATGGCAGCATGTTAAAACCCCAGAAATCTCAAAATTGAAGTATCCTTGCCTCATCCTGAGAATGGCAGGTGTGGAACAACTCTGTCCCTTTTCCAAGACTTGCTTCAAAGCGTGCAACCCAAGCGTCCTTCCACCAGGAGAACATGAGTAGCTGGACAGTTCCCCAACCCTTGGAATTCTTCCCCATGTAAATAAGACATTGCCAGTATCTCAGTCTCAGTCAATAGAATGCATTCACCCTAAAAATCCCTCCCCACTTCCCACAATTCATAAACCCTCATTTATCCCCGAACAAAAGAGTTCCAGATGCCTGAGCTGATTCACAAAATACCCTCCTAGCTGTCATGATTTAACCTAAAGGAACTTTAACCATGAGAGAAAACCTTCTTCAACCCCCAGCATTCCTCTGCTGAAGTGGTGGTTCAACAAAACCTCACCCCAGTTCTGGATCCCACCTTGTTCTCTCTTGCCTGCTACACTGGTGAGAGCTCAGATGATCCTGGAGCAATGCCAAAATACAGAACTGTAGCTGCAGCTGGCACAACTTTGCCTCGATTTCCCCTGGTGCCTGCCATGTCCCTGTGGGGACCTGACACCCCTCCCAGGAAGGTAAATTATGTCATATGTCCTGAGTTTAATAAGAGAACTCCATTAAAGGCAATGGAGCTCTGATTGGTTTATCCTTTTAAGTAAGATGGTGGCTGGCTTGTGACCTTCACTTACTCTGTTTTGTTTCCTCTATCTGGGGATTTGCTACTTAATATGAAAGTTCTATAGTTCTTTGATAGTTATGACATCTAATGTCTATGGATATGCTCAAGTTTCAAGAGGCTCCCAAAAATAGCAATATCACACACAAAAACAATATCATAAAATGATTTTTTGGCAAGAAGAGTATTATAGCTTTCTATGCTTCAGGTTTTGAGATGACCATGTAAGCTGATTATTGATAGCAGCAGAAGTTATGGGAGCAACTATCCTGTGCCGTAATAGTGGGGGTTATGATGACATTCTCATGGATTTAAGTCTGTGTTATTAACAGAGAAGGGTGCTTAGGAAGCTGATAGTTTGCAACCAACAGTGGTTCTTAGGTTTCTCGAGAGATATATACATTGAAGTGTGTTAAAACAACTCTGAGGATATAATACAAGTATAGTTAGTGGTTTTAAAAATTATATAATTCAAAAGTTTATCATGGCTGCCTCTCTTTTCCTTTTCTTTAAATCAGGTCATATTGTAGTCCCTGCAGTTATAGGGTAGTCTGTGAGGCCATATGATGATCCTCAAGGTTATATTATGGTCTCTGAGGTCATTTGGTTATTTCTGAGAAAATACAATGGTACTTAAGGTCATAGCATGGTCCCCAGAATCATAGTGTAGTCCCAGAAGTCATAGTGTCATCTCTGGGGTACATTGAAGAGGACTGCCAGCTAACAAGATAAAACCATTGGTCATATGGATTAAGTATTTCCAATGCTAGGCTATGAACAAGTTATGATAGATGTTTTGATCATAAAAAATACAGTGTTAAAGCTGTGAAAGAAGTACAATAATCTTGAATGTCATTTACCCATAGACATAGCTCATTGCCATTTTAACATTTTTGGATACATCTCCACATAAACATTGTTTATGTAGGAAATCTTCCAACTGAATACATTCTTGACTCTGAGTTCATGAGAGACTCTGACCAGACTCTAGAGCAAGGAGCTTCCTTTCTTTTTCTATGTCTGCTTAATCTTCCCTGACTTTCTATTCTGCCTCAGTTATTATGAAAATGGTCATTCTTATTTCACATGGCAAAGAACCCAGCCAAATTGTGCAGACAGGCAACTTAACCCTGTGTTAGCCTAAACCCAAGACCTATTATCTGAACAATTATGCTACATTTTTGTCTTCTGATAGGGCTTTAAAAAATGTAAGTGGTAAATTTAGTTAAACATTTTGCTCTTTTAAGGAAATTTATCCTAATGTTCTAAGTCATAATTAAGCTGTCATGCAAATGAGAAATTATAGGTTTGAGAGAAATTATAGGTATAAACAATCATAGTTACAAATACATATATTGCTTTAGTAAGAATCTTGGTAGGAGAGAGTGGATATTCACATTGGGCAATTTGAGAGATGTTTAAAAAGGTATTATTTTGAGTATATGGAAAGTTAGTATCAGTCTTCCACAGCTATCTTGCCAGAATATCATGGATCCAGGGGTTTTAATAACAGTTTGCAAGGGTGAGACTCTGAGATCAATGTTCCAGGATCACTGTTTCAATATAAAATTTTTGTTTATATCTTTTTCTTGCTGCTTTTGTGAAAGGGTCTCACCATATAGTCTGAGCTGTTTGGAGCTCATTGTAGGTCAAGTTGACTTTCTTCTCTTGATTTTCTTGCATCTGCCTCCCTAGTTCTAGCGCTATAGAAAGGGTCCTCTGTTTGATTTGCAGTTGGCTACCTTCTCACTGCATTCTTAATATGTGTGTGTGTGTGTGTGTGTGTGTGTGTGTGTGTGTGTGTGTGTGTGTATGTAAGAGAGAAAGAGAGAGAGAGAGGAGAGAGAGAGACAGAGAATGAGGTTTCTAATGGATTTTTAAAGGCACCAGCTTCATTGTGAAGGTCCTAGTCTTAAGAGGGCATCTAAACCAAAATATCTTCTAAAAAAATCTTCACTATGGTTCAGAAAGATCGAATCTATACCAGTTTAAAAAAAAAAAAACAGAAGATACTTTAGTATCTTGGGGTTAGAAACAATATAAATGCTATGATTCTCAAGTATAAAAGAGCTAGAAAATGTTGATTCACTGATTTAAAGGCAGAAAGAATCCATGTCATGAGTAATTTTTAGGTAGGAAGTGTAATCACAGTTGATGGGTGCAGCCAGCCAGGGTCAGTCCCATCCCAAGAGATATAAGGGTTTCACTCTTCTGCCTCTATTATAATTTCCCCTTGTGTTCTTCAGTGATAGAAGCTCATTGGAAACTAGAGAGAAAGGAAACCTGTTGGGAGTCTATGCATGCCAATGAGCAAGGCTTAGAGCAAACTGGAAAAGGGAAAATGGATCTGGAATGATTAGCCATGTATCTAGAATTTACCTCCATATTTACCATTCTTCCTTTATATACATGCATGTGCTTGCATCCACACACACACACACACACACACACACACACACACACACACACACAC
>CAJQZJ010033894.1:2852663-2874135 GCA_907164525.1 Lophiomys imhausi
CACACACACACACACACACACACACACACACACACACACACACACACGCACACACATGCAAACACACACACAGTACTTGGTTGTTGGTGCCAGGGATAAAACAATAGCCATAAAGGATGAAGGAGAAACAGACCTCTGGCTTTAAAAGTTACTGACACTTTGGGATTGCTTCTTAACTGAATCCAGAATGACCACCTTGGCACACCATTGTTTGCAGAGTGAATGAATAAACATATCCCTTTTAATTTGAGTGACATTTTTGTAAAGACTGTGATGGTCAAAAGAGCTAATGTAGATAGTTCTGAATCTTCAGTTCATTAATATGTCCTTGTCATGACCTTAAAATTACAAGTTTAATATAATATTCTACCTGACAGTGGAAAGATTTCTAAAAATGGCTCTCATTAATGCCAACACTCTTTTGCATACTGGAATAACACAGGAGCCCTTGAAAGTGTAAGTTTGAGTGAGAACAACATGAAAGACAGACAGAATCAGGCAGCCAGCTTCTCTTGGGAGGAAAGGAAATAATTTGAGTTTTGAATCTTTCCCTTTGATGTTCTATTATTTCCTACAATAGTAAGTAATTTTGAGAGGGAGACTTGAAGCTGCCTAGCCTTGTTCTATTCTCTAATGTCTAGTCCACTCTTGTTATTCAAATGTGTCTCTCATTCAAAGTGTTATTGCTTGATAAATAAACTTAGGGGCATTGTCATTGCTTTTGTCCGAAATGTTACACAGGGTGAAAGAGGTACTTAGCACAGCAGCTTTTACAAAACCTGTGAAAAATTTAAATCAAATTCTTCCAAAACCAAGATCATGCTGCTCCAATTGCTTTTTTAAATTCACAATATGCTGAGTGAGGATTCCTTCTTCTTTTTTTTTATCAATTAAACAAGTTAATAAAATCACTAGCTATTAACAGCTGAGAGCAAATTATATGTACATGTAGCATGCTTTGGAAGTCATATTACAGATATAGTTTTTATTGTTAGGTTCAAGGGAAAATGTGGCAGACTGCTATTAATTGCAGGGAAGAGAAACTAGGATTAGACATGAATCAGGACTGACAGTTTCCCTCCCATATCCAGTGTATCCAAGGCCATATAGACTGGGCATGGTGGTGCATGCCTTAATTCTCAGTACTCAGGAAGCAGATGCAGGAGAATCTCTGTGCTTTTGAGGCCAGCCTGATATACACAGCAAGTTCTAGGACAGCTACAACAATAGAGAGACGCTGCCTCAAAACAAAGCAAAACAAAACAAAATAAAATGAAATGACCAAAATAAGCAACAACGGTTAATTTTTGAAAGATTTGTTTATTTCTTTACTATATAATGTGTGTACATATGCATGTGTCATGGTGTGTATGTTGATGTTAGAGGATAACGTCTGGGGCTTAGTTCTCTCCTACTGTGGTATCTGGGAGCTGATCTGAGGTCACCAAGTTGGTGAGACCATGCTTTCAGCTGCTATACAATCTCTCTGGCCAACTGCGTTTTAAACATGAGTATTTTGTGAGATGTCTAAATCAAACTGTTTATCATATGCATACTCTCACGTTTTTAGTAGTGAAAACAAAATCTGCTTGCCTTTTTTTCTGACACATAGTTCATTATTACCTATTACAATATTATATATTACTATTATGTACAATAAATAATTCAAGCTTCTTCTTCCTTTCCTCCTGATTAAGTAAAAATTTGTTGACTTTGGCCCTTATCTTCTTGATGCTGTCATGTATCTGAGACACTCCAGACTTGGGTAATGTGATATTGAAATATAACCGTTGTGGCTGGTGATGGCTCAGCATGTAAATGGGTGGTTGCTTGGAAATGTTGAGTTCAATCGTTAGAATCCATATAAAAGTGGAAGAAGAGTGTCAATGCTTTCCCTGCTTCTGTACATATGTACCATGGCACAGAAATATGCCCCACTACTTCCTTCTCATTTATTCTCTCTACACCCAAGTCTCTCTCTCTGTCTCCATCTCTTTCTCTCTCTTGCACAGACACATAAAAAATTAAATTAAAATACAACTGTTGGCTATTTGATCTTTATATATACTTATTCATGGCTTTAAGCTATTTTTAAAAACTAAGCTACATTGCTGTTGTAATGACTATTGTGATGGTTGGTCTTGGCTGTCAGTGTGACTGGGCTAAGATTTACTTAAGACACTAAGATGCTTTTTCCCCCCAGGATGGCAGGGCACAGCCTGCACTTATACCAGTAGCAGGAGCTCAGTAACTGCAAAAAGAATGAGAGGACACACTATTGACCTTGAAACACCCACGTCTGTATTTCCCTTGGACCATATTACAGCGAAACTCCGATTCCAGCCACAGGCTCCCCAGACCTGCCTGCCTTAACAAGGGCAGAACCTGGCTCCTAGCTATGCAGGGCCCCATCTCCTGGTCTCCAGGCTCTTTCTGTGGTCCCCAAGAGCGCTCCTCTGAAAGGTCACCCTACAAGCCCCAGGGGAGTCCAGAGATTGTTCCTCGGTGAGGTCTCCCTAGCCACAGAGACTCCCTCTCCATTCCCACCTCTGGCTGCCAGTGCTTTCAGCGACCCAGGCCAACTGCCTAGCACCAGAGACAGTCAGGCTTCTGGCCCTCAGATGCCTCCACACACCTAGAGGAAGCTCACTGGAAAAACCTTCTTCCAAACCACAGAGATGCTCCTCAAAGTTTCTGGCTTCCAGGTGCCTCCAGCGACCTGGGTCAACTGCCTAGCATCAGAGACACCCAGCCAGGCCTCTGGCCCCAAGGGAGCTTCTCTTAGAGGTTTTTCTCTGAGTTCCAGGGATTCACGATTCATGCTCAGGCTCTTGGCCACCACGTGCATTTCTGAGAGCTTCTCCTAGAGAGCATTTCGTGAACCCCAGGGACAATCTGCGTCAACTTCAAGCTTCCAGGTGCTTCCTCCATCCAGAGAGAGCTTCTCTGAGGGATCTTCCTCCGAGTCCCAGGGATTCTTGAACTGGCCCCGGCCTCTAGACATCTCCCATATCTCTGGCAGAGCTTTTGACAGATAGTCTCTGAGAGGTCATCCCCTGGAGTCCCAGGGAAACAGGACCCAGAATTTGGCCTCCAGGTGCTTACTGCTTCTCTGAGAGGTTGTCTCCCTGGCTACAAACTCCAGTCCAAAGCCCTAACAACTTTCCCAAAGTGACCCTATGGATTCAGGATCACTCAAGATCATACAGGAACAACCAGATTGCACACCATGTCTCTTTAGAGGGCACCAGGAACAACCAACAGATGGCAGGGACAATCAGATGGCTAAATCCCAATGAAAGAACACAAGCAACAAAACCCAGAACAAAATGGCAACACCAGAAGCCAGCTATTCTAGTACAAGCCCTGATCATCTTAACACAGCAGACACACAACAAAATGATGACAAATCTATACTTATGAAAGTGATTGAGGCCTTAAAAGATAATAAATCCCTTAAAAATTTAAGGATATTACAATCTGAAGATGAAAGTAATCGAGAAATCCATTAAAAGCAGTCAGGTAGACTCAATCAAACAGGAGAAGGAAAGGGACAAAGTTATTAAAGAAACACAAGCAAAGACAATCAAATTGGAGAAGGAAATGAATAAATGGGTACAAGAACTGGAAAATGGAAATGGAAGCAATAAGGAAAACACAAGCAGAGATAATCCAGGAGGTGGAAAATCTAGGGAAAAGAACTGGAGCTACAGACATAAGCATCAGCAACAGGATATAAGAGATGGAAGACAGGATCTCAGGTGTGAAAGATTCAATTGAAGAAATCTATTCATTAGCAACAGAAAATGAGAACACTAAAATGTTCCTCACCCAAAACATCAAAGAAATTAAGGACTCAATGAAAAGACGGAACCTAAGAATAACAGGAATGGAAGAGAGAGTAGAGTTTGAACTCAAAAGGCCAGCAAACATTTTCAACAAAATCATAGAAAAAAAACCCAAACCTAAAAAAAGATATGCCTATAAATATGTGGGAGACAAACCAGTTGGTCAATGAAATCTAATCAAAGACCAAAAAAAAAAAAAAAACCCCACATACCTACAGTCACTTAATTTTTGAGAAAGATGACAAAACCATACTATGGAAAAAGGACAGCCTCTTCAACAAAGGGTGCTGGTCTAACTGGATGTCAACATGTAGAAGAATGGAAATAGACCCATACCTATCAACTTGCACAAAAGTTAAATCCAAGTGGATCAAAGACCTCAACATAAAACCGGACACACTAACTCTAATAGAAGAGGAAGTGGGGAAAAGCCTGGATCTCATTGGCCCAGTTGACAACTTCCTGAACAGAACACCAATAGCTAAGTCCCAAACCAACAATCAGTAAATGGGACCTTATGAAACTGAAAAGCTTCTGTTAGGCAAAGGACACTGTCATTAGAACAAAATGGCAGTCTACAGATTGGGAAAAGATCTTCACCAATGCCACTTTGAACAGAAGGCTAATATCTAAACTTTTCGAAGAACTCAATAAATTAAACACCAAGAAACCAAATAATCCAATCAAAAAATGGGGTGCAGAGCTAAGCTGAAAATTCAGAAAAGATGAATCTCTAATGGCCAAGAGACACATGAAGAAGTGCACAACATCCTTAGTCATCAGAGAAATGCAACTTAAAATGACTCTGAGATTCTATCTCACACCTGTCAGAATGGCTAAGATCAAAAACTCAAATGACAACACATGGTGGCGAGATTGTGGAGAAAGGGGAACACTCCTCCATTGTTGATGGGAATGCAAAGTTGTACAACCACTTTGGAAATCAATCTGTCAATATCTCAGAAAACTGAGAATAGTTATACATCATGACCCTGTCATACCATTCCTAGGCACATATTCAAAAGATTCTTCATCATACCACAAGGGCATTGGCTAAACTATATTCATAGCAGCTTAGTTGTAATAGCTAGAACTGGAAAGAAACTAAATGCCCTTCAACCAGAGAATGGCTAAAAAAACTGTGCTACATTTATATAATTTCATACTACTCAGATATCAGAAACAAGGAAATCATGCAATTTGCAACCAAATGGATGGAACTAGAAAAGTTCACCCTGTGTGAGCTTATCCAGACCCAGAAAGACACATATGGCATGAATTCACTTATAAATGGATGTTAGCCATATAGTACAGTATAACTATTGTACAGCCCACAGACCCAAAGGAAGAAGAACATAGCATAACTATCCTGCAAAAAATATCCACCCAATAGCAAATCAAAACAGATGCTGAGACACACTCAAATATTAGGTAGAGCTCTGGGAGTCCTACATAAGAGAGGGAGGAGGAATAGAGAGAACCAGAGGGGACAAGAAGAACACATGAAGATCAACACAACCAACCAACCTAGTCCTCTAGAGGCTTATAGAGACTAAAACACTAACCAAAAAAAAGAAGAAAGAAGCTTTGACTAGACCTGGATTCCCCTATACAAATTTAGAGGATGGGCAACTTGGTCTCCATACAGATTCCTTAGCAAGTAGGGCCAGGGGTGGTCTCAGTCATGGACTTTGTTACCTGTTAGAGGAACACTTTACCTTAGCTGAGCTGCTAAATGTCAGTCTCCAGAGGAAGAGGAAGCTCTTAGCCCTCATGTGACTGATGAACTGAGGGGGACTGATATGTGGGGGCCCACCACATTGGAGGAGAAGGATAGGTAGGTTGGAGGGGGGCATAGGGTGGGATGGTGGAACTGGGAGGGGAGGAGGAAGGGGGCCGTGACCAAGATGTAACGTGAATTATTAAATAAATATTAAAAAAGAATCAGAATACACTAACAACGAGGATACAAAAAGGAAAAAAAAAAAAAGAAGAAGATACTGAGATGCAACTGATGAAATGGGAAGCTAAGGGAATTCCCAGAGGGAAATGACATGAGGCACAACGGCTGAGGGTGGGATGGGCGTGGCTCAGATGAAGAAGAAGCAGGAAGTATACATGCGTGCGTTCCCTTGTTCTTTCTGAGTGAGAATGTCTATCGCTGCTATCACAGTGATCCTCCACTGACATCAGAAACCACCTTCTTTAGCTTTTAACGTGGGTTCAACATCGGTGAACTAAGAAAAGACAATATTTCCTCACCATCAACTTGTTAGAATTCCCTGGTCATTTTAGATACCAATTTTATTTTTTTTATAGATATGTGATTTGTAAGTAAAATTATCCCCTTCCATGGACTATTTATTCTGCTGTTTTCCTTTATTGGTGTGATTATAAACATGTACATTATGCCCAGATTTCTATGCTGCTCTGATCATGATAATCTTGTAGGACACTTTTAATAGTTTAGAAAAATAATTTACTTTTAAAAGTGCTGGGGCTCAAACCTAGGACTTTGTACATAGTTGGGAAGGACTTTACCAATGGGATGCTTCCTTGCCCAAATTAAATAGTTCAATGGTTCAGGTTTTCTTCTCTACTGCAAAGTGTCTTTGATTTTATGGAGTATTAGGAAGTTTTCATTTCTATGCAAAATCAGAAAGTCAGGAGAATGTTATTTTTTCTTCTATTTTTCTATAAAATTCGAATATATTCTTGCGCTCACTTTGCATAAAGGCTTATTTGGAGACAGTAATTTCAATTGCTTGCATTTTTACTTGAGTCAGCTATGCCTACAGAGTGCCAAGTTAAGGAGATAGGTCCAGGTTTGGGTTCAGCACAGATGATTATTTATGTGAGTCAGAAAAATAAGTAAAAGAAGAAACTAGGAACACAAAAGGAGGCTGAGGAAATCTGACACCTGACAGCTAGCTCTGCGTTAGAAATGAGTGGATTGACTGGGTGTTTATTCCAAATTTTTCATCCTGAGAACATTATGCAAGCCCTCACTTTGGGGAAATAGACACATAAATACCTAGGCTGGACAAAGGTAGATGATTTAGAACTTCTAGTTCAAATTTGTTATATTTGTCGAGGCCATGTAATTATTTACAATTATTGCTAAAGCTTACGGAAAGTTCTGTAAGTGGGAGAAACAGGGCCAGCATGACTGTTCCATTACAAGCATTTTTACCTTCTACTCTATAAAATAATGAGTATTTGTGATAAACTTTTTTGCTAATAGATGGATGTTTCTCTTGATGACCCCAAAGCACTTGGGTGAATGGATTTGTACTTTTCTACCTTTTATTTTTGAGACAAGGTATAGTTATGTAACTCAGGATGGCCTCTAATTTTCAATCGTACAGCCTAACCTTTCTAAACCCTGGGATTAAAGGAGTTTACCACTATGCCTTGCTTTACACATGTTCTCTGCCAATGGATATTGCACCTAGTGCTATGATGGTTTAGTAGAGGACTCTACATTCTTTCTCTCCCTCTTATAAAGATGAGCAATATACAAATCACTTCCCACATACACAAAGTAGCCTTCTGCTGATTGTCTATTTTCAGAGCACAATGTTACTGTTGATCAGAGTTTCTTCATACCTCAGCAAGAAAGACTAAGTGTATATAGTTTCTATACATGTCCCTAAAGACTGTAAGTATAATTATAAGTTATGGAATCCAATGTTCTTTTGTGTTAATACTCATATGAACAGATAATTCTGTGAACTACAGTTTTTCAATGACTTACATTTGATGTCCAGTGTTTAGAGTAGCTGATAAAATATCCAATTAGGACACCAAAGAAAGGACTGGGGAGATAGTTCAGTTGATAAATACATACTATGTAAGTAAGCTTTTGGTCAGGAGGTGACTGCCCAGTAGCCATGTTAAAATGTTGGGTATAGTGCCATATGTTTGTAATTCTAGTATTGGGGAGGCAGAAACAAGAAGATCCATGGGGCTTTCTGGCCAGGTAGCCTAATCAGTTAAGCTCTAGGTCTCTGTAGATGACAAGATAAACAGTACTTAGGAAGGGCATCTGAAATTGACTTCTGGAACAGGCACCCCACAGAGAGAGAGAGAGAGAGAGAGAGAGAGAGAGAGAGAGAGAGAGAAATGGATATACACAATTACAAAGTAAAACCTAAAATTATATCACAGAACTGTTACTTATTATAGAAATCGTGTTTAAATGTATTTTAAATGTGTCACTAATTGTAGTTCTCATATAATAATGTTACTAATATGGGACATCCATTTATTCATTAAAATGGATTTTGAAATTGGCCAGTTCTATTGTGCTACCCAGGTAAGGTGCAGGACCTGTTTTCCTGGGCTGCCGCAGGTAAGGGGCTGGGCCAACTCTCCTGCCTGCTACCTGTGGCAAGGGCAAAAGAGAGTGGAGGGGATCTCTCCCTTGCCAATCACTGAAAAGCAGACAAAAGGCAGGGCTGGTTTTGCAACATGTGATGGGCAGGGACCACTCTCCTGCTTTTGTGAGCTGACTGGGGGCAGATCTCCTGTCTGCCATTGGTAGTGAAGACAAAAGGGAGGGGAGGGGAATCTCTACCTCATTAACACCACTGGAAAGCAGAAAAAAGGCAGAGCTGATTCTCCCACAAGCACACACTTGGGGATGGCTCACCCACAACCCCCACATCCAGGGCCTGGTAGGATTCTTCTATCAGGCTTGTTTCCTATACTGGGAACTCATCTAGTGTTTGCCTGGGGCTGGACTGGTAGTTGTCACAGGCTAGTTCCCTTTCTGGGCCTTTGGTTTCCTATCTGGGCCCCATAGCACTGAATTAGTGTTGGTCTCTGGCTTGCTTTTTCCAGGAATGGTAGACTACTATTCATTCAGATGTTCATAGGTCACAACATTGAATGTAGACATAGCCTTTCTCCTCTTTGCCACCCACTGATGTACATGTGACACAGCAGCCACATCTGCAATGCTTCTAGAGCAGCCTTTTATAAGTCTTAAGAGAAGTAAGTATTTGATATTAATGGGTTGAGTTTGGGTGGTCCTATATTTTGACTGAGAGATTAGTTTGTATAATAATTTTTCTATTGTAGGTCCTTGGGGCAATTCAGGATTCCAGAAGTTCAGTCCAAACAGCATCAGCAACAACAGAAACACAGCTAACCAGGAAACCAGCAACAGTTCCAGGGAGCACCAGCAGGGACAATTGAAGAAGCAGCAGCTTTCATATCCCCATTCGGGGCAATGATCTCAGGCTGACCGGGGTCATGATCTTCAGCAAATCTTGGCAACAGAACTCTTCTGAAAAAGCAAAAGCATTGTCTGGAGAATTTTGAAGCAAAGAAGTGAAGAGAAGCAGTGAAAAGTGATCCCAAGGAAAAAGTCCTCCTGTGTTTCTGGGGTTTCTGTTTATAACCCCACAAAATCTGTGCAAGGATGTTTTTTAGCTGGCCAACTTCACACCCTCTGCATTGGGTACTTCCTGTTGACCAAGATCACTAACTCTCTAAGGAGTCTGACCATTGAAGTTCGAAGTTCACCACACATTAGATTTTCCAGCTGGCAAAACATCACATGCATGCTCTACCATCATGATGTTTCTCATGCTCCTCTCACGAGTCTGTTTTTCAGCAGTGGACAAAGTACCCCCACATCTCACACTTGAAAACAAAACAAAAAAGCCACATTCTTTCAACACAACTGTGCTTCTAAAGAAATCAGAGCTCCCACTACACAGGATGAGCAAACATTTGAAGAATGGCTTTGATTTTTCTGCTTATAGAGTGCAGGTATTTCCATTTTCCAAAAAGTTTGAAATGTTTGATCCATGCATATTACATTTCATATAATGTTACATCAGATTAATAGCTTTGCTTTATAGAAAGGAAGTACAACTGTGAGCACATCATTGTGCCAGCCAGTGTTCTATCCTTGACCATATCACCTAAAAAATTGTTCTGCCATAAAACTGAAGTGATGTATGAACAAAAACCTCTGTTATGCTATGATGGTTATTTTAGTGTTTTTGTGGGACTCCTAACAGTGGGACTAGGTGTATCTCTGACTCTTTTGCCTGCTTTTGGCATTCTTTCCCTATTACTAGGTTGCCTTGTCCAATCTCAATATGATGGGTTTTTCCCTGTCTTATTGTATCTTGTTTTGTTCTGTTTGATTGTCATCTCTTGAAGGATTCCTCTTTTCTGAAGATAAAATGGAAGAGTGAAATTGGGAGAGAGGTGGGTACCTGGGAGGAGTGAAGAGAGGGAAAATGTGGTAGGGATGTATTGTATGAAAGATGAGTCTACTTAAAAAAAATTGTAAGGCTATGGAACATTTTACATTATCTTACTCAACAGTCATTAATGCCATAGTATCTCCCCTAAGTGTCTTAGATTATGTATTTCTGAGAACCAAAGAGCAGTAGTAGAAGTTGAAGTTGGCCAGCTACCCCTTTCAGTGACCTTATTATTGAATTTGTCCTTCTTGTTTCTATAATTCTGATCTCTGTGAACCTAAAGATCAGTGGAGAGAGTAGGAGATGGGGGGTTTAGAGTGACACAGAGAGAGACTGAGATAGGGGGTGTTTCTATCATAAGTCAAGGCAAAGGTAAATTAATCCTTAAATTCTAAGAGTTTAGTCATGTTAAAACTCTTACACAGAAATTTTAGAAGGTGAGAGAACAGGCTCCATCCTGGAAGTAATAATTAGAACTTTTAATTAAGAGAATGTGTGACCATCATAAAATTAACATACCCATGACACACTGGTTGTCTTTTGAAACAACTGCCAAATTTTGACCACAGTTGGGGAATGCATGGCAGACAGAGGTTATGCTCCAGAACTTAGCATGGCCAAATACCAATTGAGGGAGAGAGGAATGCATGATTAATTAGAGGAAAGACATGCTGGTGTTTCTGACATCCATACTACTTTATGGTTTCTCCCTGAAACTGTCTGATGATTTTCTTCTAACAAGTCACTTCTTTCCCTTTTGTTCTCTATACTTTCTGACATTTAACTCATTCTTATCTTAAGGTATTGAGTAGAGACTTAGAGCAAATCATCCAAGGTATGTTTTTTCCCTCTTGCTAATGTTCACAATAAGAGCCAAAGAAGCACAATAAAACTTATTTGAGTCCAAATAAAAAACAATTCATATATATCTACAGTACTTGGGTATAGAGCCATGTGTTTGGAACAACTGTCGATCATGTGTTTTGACACATTTCATGTGTTATGAAAATGCCAATGAAAAGTTTCTTGTGCAAGAAGCTAATATGAGGAAATAAAACTACAATTGTTGAAAAATATAGCTCCCAGATCCAAGCAAACCTGAAGCAATAATATTTTTGATATTTAAGTTATTTAGTTTCAATATAGTCTTTAAAAATGAATAATTTTGTTCTGAAAAATCTTATGGTTGAAGTAGTATTGTACAGAATTGAGTTGAGGGAACAAGAAATTAAGTTACTAAAAGTGTTTTGTGTGGAGGGAAAAGGTACATGAAGGGAAGTTGAAGCATATAGGGTGCCATTCTGAATACTTCTAAGATTTCTAAGGAAAGCTTAGATTGATATTTCTCCATTTTGTTACAGTATGTTCTATTCTTGTTAGCACAATAACTACTGTAATCATATCAGCATGGCATAAGAGGCCCTGCTGTTAATTACAGAGACAACAAGAACACTCTGCTATACTCTCTCTAATTATTAAATATGGCATTTCCAAATACAGACTCTTCTTCAATACAGAGAAAAAATGTTCCTCTATTCCACCCCCCCAGAATGGCATTTAGCTGAAAAAAGTTCATTTTAACCTCTCTAAATTTGCTTCTCTTATCATATCCAATGAGAAATAAATTCTTATAGTTAATACAGAAAATTTTCATGGTGAAATGAAACACACGTAGGTATTATGCTAGCTGTAGGTAACTGGATGCCTTCAGCTGTTATCAGTGGGATCTTAGCAATAGCTCAATAAATGAAGCAGCCTTGAATTGTAGAATTTATTAGTGGCAAGCTGAAAATAGATAGGGCTGGCAAATATGTTGGTGCTTTCAGTTCTTGAGTAAAATACTATTTTGTACAACGAGCAGAGTCTCAGTACTGCAAAGGAAAAGATACAAAAAATAAAGAGAGATACCTGCAATTCATCACAGAAGGCTTTTCAGCAGAAAACTTACAGACTAGGAGAGAATGATATGAATTTTCACAATACAGAACGAAAACTACTGTCAAAGAATTCTGCACAAGGGTAAAAAACTCTAGAAATGAAGGAGAGATAAAGATATTCCCAGACAAACAAAAATTGAGAGAACATATCTCTGCCAAACTTGTTCTACCATAAATGCTCAAAGGAGTTCTTCAAACTGAAAGGGACATTAATAATGAGAAGCCATGGGAAGATATAAAATCTCTGTTAAGAGTCATTTTAAAGTGCTTTCAGACTACTCTATTGCAACCATGACACACAGAATGTGCATATCTTCAGTGTGAAGAATGAAAAAAAATGGCTAAACATAATTTTTCAATAACATATAAAGAATTAGGCTATAAAATGAATGCAAAATAAAACCCAGAGTTCAAAATGAAACACTAATGAGCATAAGGTGGAGAATTTACCCCTTTGTGTATATCTCTTGCTTTTTTGTTAGTTTCTGTTCCTGTTGTTATAAAAATGCTTATTAAAATGATAAAATGGCTTTTTTTACTGAAAGGGTGATTAAAAAAAATCTTAGTTGAATCATACACACAAAATCAACAGTAATAAGAAAGAGATGAAAGAATGAGTCAGAGTAATTCCATTAACCTCTAAGACTTTAAGAATGGGACTAAGAAAGAAATCAATAATAATAAGACTAGAAATAAATAAAATAATGGCTTCAGCAAGAGTTCATCTATTAATAATTACTTTGAATGTAAATGAATTAAGTTATCCAATCAAAAATATATAGTGACTGACTAGATTAAGCAAACAAACAAAGTTCCTACTGTATACCACCTACAAGAAACTCATTTCACAGCTAAGGCCATATATAAATCAGTGGGAAAATAATAGAATAATATATTCCCCAAAAAAGAATTAAAAAACTAATAGTAGCTATGTTAATTTCAGGGAAAAATAGACTTCAAATCAAAAGCAATGAAGGAAAAAAATGGACTGTCTGATATCATGATCAAGGGGTCAAGAGCAAGAGAAAAAAACAGTTCTAAATATACATGTATCCAATATCAGATCACCCACATACATAAAGCAAGGATTAATAGACACTAAAGGAGAGATAGACGGCAATACAATACTAGTTAGAGACTTTAACTTCCCACTTTCAGCAATGGATTCAGACAGAAAAACAGCAGGGTTAAGTGACAACTCAATTGTTCATAAGATGGAAGACAAAACATATGACCATCTTAATAGATCCTCAAAAGGTACTTCATAAAATTCTACAATCTTTATGACAAAACACCTTGAACAGTTTGGTTACGGAGGGAGTAGACTTCAGCATAACAAGGACCATTTATGATGATAAACCAACATTAATAAGCCATCATTTATTTATGATGATAAATAAGCATTATACAGAATGGAAAAATTGGGAATGTTTTTTATTCTGTCGGATCTGAAGTACAGAAAGAAATGGAGTTTTACCCCTTTCAGCAAGTTCTCCCCAGCTTAATGTTAAAGGGAATGAAAGAAAGGAAATCTGAATTGGGAAAAAATAGAGGTCAAGATTTCACTGCAAATGATACTATTTTAGATGTAAAAAATTCACAAGAGTATTGGAATGAAGAAATCAGTTCAACAAATATCTGTGTACAAACCTCCATTACTTGCTATGTGCTAAAAATGAACCATTTAAAAATGGAACTCAATAAATGTTGCAAACAACAAATAAACAAAAAATTAGAGTAAATCATGGAGCCTCTTACCTGTATCTATCTGTTGTGGTGTATTGGTACTCTGAAAGAAATTCAAAGCACCTAGAAAAGGATGAGATGTTCTTTTACTGTTACTCAAATGGAAGTATGAGAGTGTCTGTTTTCAGAGGAGATAAATTAATTCATTGAAATGATGGATGTCTTGGGCCATTCATGTTTAATACTTTCCTGAAATCCTGCCTGGGAACAGCTGATGGATGTCATATTCCTTGAATCAGTCACTTGAGCAGCGTAAATCATTTAACCTTTCAAAATAGACTCAAATGAGAAATGATTCTAAGGCTCAAAAGTACAACCTGTCTGTGCTGAGACACTTGAATGTCACTCGGTTAACAGGGCTACTTAGTGGTGAACTTGCTCATCTCTAAGTTACCTGGATGGTGATCATTTCAGCTGGTGAACATGTCAATTGGTTTTATTTTTCCTTTTACCTACTAAGAATTTAGGATTTTTTTCCCCAAGAAACTCCACTGGCCCATTACCATGAGAAATTATTGAATTATTGTCAGTCTGCATAATTAGCACTGCATGGTCTGAGGGACTGGAGGGATGACTCAGCA
Source organism: Lophiomys imhausi (assembly GCA_907164525.1). Lineage (NCBI taxonomy): Eukaryota > Metazoa > Chordata > Mammalia > Rodentia > Muridae > Lophiomys > Lophiomys imhausi. Next base: position 2,867,003 of record CAJQZJ010033894.1, read on the forward strand.
GTTAAAGGCACTCTCTGCTTTGCCAGAGGACTCGGGTTCAATTTCCAGCATCTGCATGGCAACTCACAACCATCAGTAACTCCAGTTTGAAGGGATCTGATGCATTTTTTTTCTGGCTTCTTTGGGTATCAGGTATGCATGTGGTATACAGACATACATACAGTCAAAACACTCATTCATATGAAATAAATTTACAAATATAAAAATTTCAGAAACAAGCAAGCAAGCAAACAAACAAACATACAAACAAACAAACAAACAAACACAAACAAACCCTGGATAGATACTGAGAAAGATTAAGGAAATGGCCTTGTGCCTACAGCTGGTTCATGACAGATGCTAGGGTTCTGGTTAATTATGGGGACCTCAAACCTGCTTTCACTACATAGTTTATTTTGTCCACATTAGTCAAAAGATTAAAATAAAGGGAAATGCCTTGTTTCTTTGTATGATAGTGGTTTATGATTTTGACAAAGAGGTGCTTGAGAGCAATAACAATACCATCAAAGACGAGAACCACTTGAGATGAACATCAAGCCATTATTAGCTTTAGTTAAGTGTATAAGTGGAGTTAAACTGGGCCAAAAGAGAGGACACGTGTGTTGCAGGCCTAAAGGCTGTCAATTGGAGTCCAGATGGTGCCACCAAAATCCCACGATTCATTCAAGTGTTTGATGTTTTCCCTGGTGGGTTTTTGTCTTGTTTTGATGTGATATTTCCTGGCTATCTTCCTGTTCTTACCTTTAGAAATGGGATATTTACTCTGGAGGTTGTATATTAGAAGTACTTAACTGTTAGTGTAACTTTATATTATTGTGTTAGTTTCACAATTTACCTCTTAACCCGGCTATCATACAAATAATTGAGACTCTTTATATTATTTGCTAATCAGGATTCACAACTCAAAAAAACTGAGTAGTTATTATCCTATTCCTAACCCAATAAACTAATCTGGCTTCCTTTCAGGGTAAATCTCATAGGTACTTGCCCTTTGGAGCTTTCCAGCTTCAGCTGAATTTCTCCTCTTCTCTCCTGCCTCTGCCTCTTCTGAATCCCACTCTTTCCTCTCCTTAACTCCTCCTCCCCTGAAGGTCAGGAAGTCCAGCCCTGTTCTCTCCCCTGCTTAGTGATTGACTGTAAGCTGCTTTATTGACATATCAGGGGACAATTGAGGAGCAGTTTTTGTATAACATTGAGAAATGAGGTCCTTAGAACAAGGACTGACACCAGATATGGGAGGTACAGAAATCAACATTTGAGCTACACAGTAACTTTAGGCCTACATGTAACTTGTTTGATTTTTATTTATTTTTGTTTGTTTGTTTGTTTTTGAGACAAGGTTTCTCCACTTAACAGAGCCCTGGCTGCCCTGGACTTTGAAGACCAGGTTGGCTTTGAACTCAGACAGAGCTTCCTGCCTCTGCCTCCTGAGTGCTGGGATTATAGGTGTGCACCACCACACCTGGCAATTTGTTTGATTTTTATAAGAGCTCAAAGTCAAGTGATTATTTTGAATTTCACACATACTTTGGACTTTGAACGGTATTGGGAATATTAAGACTATGAGGGTTGTAGAACATTTGGGAAGTAGCTGTCAGATGTAGGCTACAAGAATATGACCTCTAGAGTCTTGATCTGGTATTGTGATGCCCAGTTCACAAAACCATAAGACAAGCTAGGAAGATTCCAACTCGACGCAAAAGCAAAAGTTTCTTTAATTGGGAGTTCGAGCCAAGGCAAGGTCCATCACATGTTCTCCAAGCAGGGAATCTGTGAATGGCCTTGAACCTGGAAAGTTTGGGTCTTTTAATGGCTAGGGAAGGCAGAGGGATGAGCAAGCAGGGCAGGTGGAGTGGGCTTTCAAGCCTTGGCATTGTACAATTGGCTAAGCATAGCTGACCTTTAGATAGATTGGTCCGGGCCAAGTGGCCAAACCATAAGCGGACCAGAGGCACATCGAGTATTGTAAAATCCCGATAAGCTCATTCTGGGGGGGGGAGGGGGGGGACTCCCAGTCATTCCCAGTCTCCTTGAGCTCAAGGTCTCTAGAGAGGGGAGCTGTGTGATTTTTGTTCTCAGGCTAACATTGTTATTTTACTTTTATGAGCTTGTTACAGCAGAGGGGGGTGGGTAAGAACCTGGATGGGACAGGATGAGAGACTGAGGTTTGTGTTCTTTCAGTATCCCATCTGGCCTGAGCTTCCTGACCAGTGCTGTGGAACAAACATGGGTTGTATACTACTGCTACCTTGGTCTGAGCCCTTTCCCATGCCTTCCTTACCACAATGAGCTTTAACAGATGAACTGTGAACTAAAAGAAATTCTTCTTACCTTACATTTCTTCTGTCAGGTATTTTGCCATATTAATACACATGAAGATTTTTTTGTATGTCAGTTATATCTCAATGAAGATAAAAATGTAGTGCAATGATGTTTTTAAAACATCAGTCTTGTTTTATCTCCCCTTATGATTTTATATGTCCCTGAAGTATTCTTGTGGATTCTTTAGCATTTTCTACAGTTATTCCTGTAGTTTTAGAATTTTACCACTTTATGTGTCTTCTTTCCAAATCCTTCTTTGTCATATGTCTTTGGATAGGCTCTCCAGCCCAGTGATCATTAAGCAGCAGTAGTAAGAGCAAAGCTGATGAAACAATCTTGCATCATCTCCAAACACCAGAGAGTAGCAACTTAAATGATGATAGTTGTAGACTTTTCTTTTTCTTTGTCTTTGTCTTTGCCTTTTTCTTTATCTTTGTCTTTTTTTTTTTTTTTGGACTTGTCTCTGTTTTATTGACCTCAGAGCACCCTTTGGATACAGTTTAAAAAAATAAAACCACATACACAATGGGAACCGGATCCAGGCTGATGCCCCTTATCTCCAGAGAAATCCTAACCAAAGTGTATTTATACAAAACACCATAGCAAAAAATGAGGCAACATGGTGCTGAATCGAGGGTAGCCAGTTGGCAGAGGATCAGTCAGTGACGAGCGAGCAGTCAGGTCATGCCTCCTTCTCCTAAGTTCAAGTGCTCACTACATTGCCATGGGTGAGAGTCAGGATGAGTTTCCCATCACTGAACTCTCCTGTCAGCGTAGTCTCCTGCCTGTCCTACTTCTTGCATATGGACAAGTTTGCCTCCATCCAGTGTCATGGTCAGCTTGACCTTCCTGAAATCTGCTGTTGTCCCATCGAACTCCACTCCCAGCTGAAAGCTGATCTCTGTGCTCTTGAAAGTGCTGTGTCTTTATGTCGATAACATCCCCATTCTTCTCCATGATTGTTGGAGGCTTGGTCATACTAGTCACCTACCTGATGGCAAAGCCTACACCAAGTGACTTCATGTAGTCATCAAAATTCTTGCTCTCCTCTAGTTTTCAGGTGGTGACAAAAGCGTCTGCCATGGTGCGATGAGAGAGGAGGTATGCAAGCAGTAGAGACTTTTATTTTATTTATTTATTTTTTCAAGTTACATCTCAATCAAAGTCACCTCCCTCCTCTCCTCCAGGTCCCTTGCTTCCTCCCTCTTCCTCATGTTCATCTTCTCCTTCTCTTTGGATGAGGAGTGCCCCCACATATCAACCCCCCTCAGGTCATCAGTCACATGAGTGTTAAGAGCTTTTTCTTGAACCGAGGCCTAGTATGGCAGCTCAGCTAGAGTAATGTGTTACACTAACAGGCAACAGGATCTGTGACTCACTCCTGGGTAGAGTTTTTCAAGGATAGTTATGTTAGGTTCCTGTCTGTTTGGATCTGTGGGTTGTACGATGGTTGTTCTGTGCTATATGGTTAATACCCACTTATAAATGAGTGCATACTATATGTATCTTTCTGGGTCTGGGTTAGCTCAGGATGAGCTTTTCTAGTTCTATCCATTTGGTTGCAAATTGCATTATTTCTTTGTTTCTGATAAGTGAGTAGTATTCCATTGTGTAAATGTACCACAGTTTTTTTGTTTTTGTTTTTTAATCCAATCTTCAGTTGAAGGACATTTGGGTTGTTTCCAATTTCTGGCTATTATGAGTAGAGTTGCTATGAACTTAGTTGAGGTGATATCCTTATGGTTTGATAAAGAATCTTTTGTATATATGCCCGGGAGGAGTGGTATGACTTGGTCTTAAGATAGAACTATTCCCAGTTTTCTGAAGTATCACCAGATTGATTTCCAAAGTGCTGTACAAGTTTACACTCCCACCAGCAATGGAGGAGTGTTCCCCTTTCTCCAAATCCTCATCAGCATGTGCTATCACTCGAGTTTTTGATCGTAGTCATTCTATTGGATGTGAGATGGAATCTCAGAGTCATTTTTGAGTTGCATTTCTCTGATGATTAAGGATGTTGAGCATTTCTTTGAGTGTCTCTTAGCTATTAGAGATTCCTCTTTTGAGAATTCTTGATTTAACTCTGTACTACATTTTTTATTGAATTATTTGGTGTTGGTGTTTAATTTCTTGAGTTCTTTATAAAATTTGGATAGATATTAGCCCTCTGTTGGAAATGGGGTTGGTAAGATCTTTTCCCAAACTGTAGGTTGCTGTTTTGTTCTAATGACAGTGTCTTTTGTCTTAAAGAAGCTTTTCAGTTTCATGAGATCCCATTTATTGATTGTTGGTCTTAGAGCCTGAGCTATAGGTGTTTTGTTCAGAAAATTTTCATCTATGCTAACGAGATTCAGGCTTTTCCCCACTTTCTCTTCTGTTAGATTTAGTGCGTCCATTTTTATGTTGAGGTTTTTGATCCATTTGGACTTAAGTTTTGTGCAAGGTGATAGATATGGGTCTATTTTCATCCTTCTACATGTTGACATCTAGTAAGACCAGCAACATTTGTTGAAGATGATTTCTTTTTTTCCATTATATAGTTTTGGATTCTTTGTGAAAAATTAATTAACTGCTGATGGGTGGGTTTATTTCTTGGTCTTCAATTTGATTCCATTGATCAACTGGTCTGTTTTTAATGCCAGAACCATGCTGGAGGATAAAACTGAGGTTATTAGACTTGGGATAGGTTTGCTTACCTACTGAGTAATCTCATTGGCCCCAAGGTTTGTTACTTTATATTTAATTTTGACAATACTGTCCTTATAGTCAAAATTAGATATATTAATATCTGCTCATGAATGCTTCTTGAAGAAAGAATTGGCTGAGCCCCTTACTCAACCATTCCTAAGGTGCTGCCATATCTGATCACATTTTAGTAATTATATCCTGAGCCACACAAATGGAGTGGAGGGAGAGGAAACTATGGCTGGGTTGTATTATATAAGAGCAGAATCTATTTTCAATAAAATAGAAAATTATTTCTTGAAATTTTCTATCTTGAATTACAGTTTCTTTGTTGACTTTCTAAGTATATAGTTCATGTTGCTATGAACCATCTCCATGTATGGTAACAGGCAGAGTGATAACACTAACGTTTTCCTTATTGAATGCTAGCTTAGTATTTCTTTACTCTTTAGTACTCTTTACTATTGATAACCCATGTTGTCTTTGTGGGTCTGGCCACTGAAGTAAAAATTCCCCAAGCTTCTTGTCTTCCCTTCCTTCATGTTTGGTGACTTTCTCAAACCTCGCATCTCAAGGATGTCTTTTCAAGAGTTCTTCAGTTCAATTTGTACCATCCTCAAATGTTCAGTACTTACTCTTATACTTTTCATTTTTTCTTTGCTGTACTATTCTTTTTTGTTTTTTTTTAACTTTAAAAATGTCAACAATTTTTTAATCTTTTACACCTATAAAAAACTCTTGCTTAACAGGTAAAAATGGATGTCCTCTGTGCCTAAATTTAAAAACTATGAAATTTGTATCTGTAAGATGAACAATTAGACTGGGTCAGATCTAGAACTTTCTCTGCCTCCATAGCTCTTCAGTTCTATAATATGAATTCCAAAAATCAATGATGCAGCACGTTTATTTATCAGATTTAATCATTAAAAATCGATATATGTACAATGAAAGAAATCTGACATTAAAAATGATATATATGATATATGAACAATGAAAGGAATCTGTTTATTACTTTAAAAAAACATGCTTCTTAATGGATCAGCTAATAAAATTGTCTGGAGAGATAAATGACATTATCCTAGCTAGGTTGTAATGTCAGGCCCCAGTGTAAGAGGAAGCTCTTAGTTCTTCATGTGACTGAAGAACTGAGGGGGATTGATATGTGAGGGCCCCTTCATCTGAGGAGAAGGAGAGGAAGGAGGGGGGAAGAGGGTGGGAGGGTGGAACAGGGATGGGAGCAGAGAGGGGGCTGCGATTGATTTGTAACTTGAATAAAAAAAGAAAAGAATTGAAATCAACCTGTCTTCCTTGGGCTTCATTCCTAACTGAAAAGAGTTTTGGAGGTTACTAGAGTGTACAGCTTATTTAGCAGACGAGATGATCATTGAGAAGTTAACTATCAGGAGAGGCTGCAGAGGAGGCTACCAGCAGGGTCAGAACAAGAATTCAGACTCTGCAGAATCTTCCAGTTTCTTCTTACTCACAAGTCTTTGCTGCTGACTGAGTTTAGTTCTGTTTTTAGAAACATATTTATCTCGGTTTTAGTTGTGCTAATTATTCAGTGCCTATTAAATATCGATGTGATTATTGAGACTGAAATGACTTGCAAAGTGTTCATTGCACCTACACACCTTAAGCATGTGCTGTGTTTGTAAATGAGTCATTGCAACTTCGAAAAAGCCACACTGCAATGCATTGATATCTTTATAAAGCTAATTGATTTTTTAAATAACTTTATGATAATTCCTACTTTGAATATTTTGAATCAGATATGGTTATTCACTTGCTTACTATTAGAGTATAGTTTTCATATGTTTTGCCTATTCTAGCCAAAATGTTGAGAAGCAATTTTTTTGTAAGTTTTAAAATCTCCCCACCCACCCCTTGGTTGAGATGTAGACTTACACTCCTGACTTGGATATTTTCTCTAAATAATAACTATTGCTTCTTCTTTTTATTTTTTTTAAAGATTGTATTTTAATTTTATTTCACTCTTCCCTTTCCTCTCTCTAAACCCTCCCATTTACCTCTTATCATTCTCTTTCAAATTCATGGTCTCTTTTTCTCATCAATTGTTATTGTATGCATACACACACACACACACACACACACACACACACACACAC
>CAJQZJ010033894.1:2874599-2960755 GCA_907164525.1 Lophiomys imhausi
TGTGTGTGTGTGTGTGTGTGTGTGTGTGTGTGTGTGTGTGTGTGTGTATTCACTAGCTCTGAGTACTTAGATTTCTATTACCAGGCATGGTCTCCCTCTTGTTGAGCGGGTCTTAACTACAATTAGAGAGCAGTTGGCTACAGCTAAGGTATGTATGCCACTACTACAGCCATAGGGTTATAATGCCATGCTGGTTCATAGTCATCATAGCTGGGTAGGACAATTGGTTGCCTCCATCCTTTGGAAACAATCATGGTACATTCTGGCACCATGAAATCTAGTCCTCATAGAGGGAGCATTCAGATGAGTTCCATCTCATGGGCCTTGTACCCTTTTTCTAAAATACATGGTGTCTTTAGAAATAGGGACTTACCTTCAAACTTTGGGATACAACTAAGGGCAACAGCAACAGGTTATATATTTTGGGAGTCTCTTAGGCAACCTGGTTGAACAACTCCGAAGGCTTCTCATGCCTGGTACTGGAAATTTTGTTAGGGAATCTATGGCTCTTTGAGAGACCACCATCATCCCAGATGAGAAAAGTTCATTAAAGTTATAAGTGCATATTTATACACTGAATTATGTGAATTGTAAAGGTTTTTTGATTTTTATTTTCGTTTTTGTAAATAGTCAGTAGTATAATTCCTTGTGGATTTTTTGACTATCTACATTGTTATTTTTCCTACCTCCTTCCTTCTCTTGTGTGTCTCTTCTTACCTAAGGATCTCTTAACCCCTTTCCCTCCCCCCCATTCATAAATTGTATCTTTCTATTCCCATGTACCTCCTCCCACCTTCTTTTGTATTAAAGTCCCTCATCTTTCCGTAAAGAGACCATGTCTTCCTATTAAACTATTGTCTCTTGAACACCTACTGTGTGTGGAGTACCATGCCAAGTAACAACATAAACATATGTCCCTTAACAAGTAATATTTCATAAAGAGAGTACTTAAGTCTTTTAAAAAAATCGTTTTTAATGTTTATTTATTACTTCAAGTTACATCTCCATCACAGCCCTCTCCCTCCATCCCCCCAAAAATCTTTTTTAAATGTTTATTTATTACTTCAATTTACATCCCCATCACAGTTCTCTCCCTCCACTCCTCCTGGGCTCACCCCTCATCTCCCTTCTCCCACCTATCCTACTCCTCTGGTGTGGGGTGCCCTACATATACACCCCTTCAGTTCAGCAGCCATATGAAGACTAAGAGCTTCCTCTTGCCCGGGAGGCCTACATGGCAGCTCCACTAGAAAAAAGTGTCCCACTAACAAGTAACAAAGTCTATGTTCCTGTTCCTCTTAGTCTGTTGGTTGTAGGATAGTTATCCTGTACTATATGGCTAAAATATAGTTATAAGTGAAGAGAGTACTTAATTCCTGAATTAAGTCTACAATTTGGGACTTGCTTTCCAAATTGGAAAGCAAGGTAAAAGGGGTAATTAGACACTCACAGTTTAGAAGTAGTAGAGAGTTTTTAAACATAGAACCCTGCCCATGAAACCTGAATCCTTTTCATGAGCCAGCATTTATCCTCCCTTTCTACTACTTCTGATTGTAATAAAGGATATTTGTGGAAGTTGGGTATCTTGTTTTACATCTCTTCATTTTAGGATTGACATTTTTTTTTCTCCACACACTGCAATGGTGACAGTATTCATAATAATGTATCTCTGAGTTTCCTACTGAGAACAGAGATGTTTAACCCAAATAGGAGATAGGAGTCAAGCAACTGGCATAAACATTCAAGGGATGCCTTTTTCACTGAATTTGCAGGCTTTGAGGACTACTTGCTATCTTTATCCCTACGCAATAAGAGTAAACTAGGACAGCGGAGGATAAGAAGCAAGAGATAAAATGGCACTGAACCTGAGCCAGAGGTTCTGAGTCTGCTTTGCACCCTTGTTCTTCCAGGTGAGGGAAAACAATATATACTATTGTTGTTGCTTACACTAGCTTCAGAAGGCTTTCTGGTATTGGAGAATGACTGACCCATTCAAGAAGTACTTGAATAGCTCTTAGAAGCTCATCCCTTATACCCTTGCTGCATTCTAAAGTAGTTGAAAGTTGCGTGCTTGATACAAACGATTGTCCCAATCTCATTACCCTACAGTCCCAGCAACGGAGACTCTGTCTCTACACTAAGGTCTGTAAAATTGTGAGGCTTGGGTAGAGATGCCAAGTAGAGATACACAACTGTAAAGAGATGGCTAGGGATGAGGGGAGGTGATCAAGGTGAAGATGACAAGCCCTTCCTAAGGTTACATTTAATTTGATGTGCTGAAAGCTGTTCTTGATGCTGAATATTCATGTTTAGTGAGGAGTCCCAGGGGCTTCCCAATAGTGTCGTCTGCTACAACTCTGCAGTGAGGGGAAATATGGTTCCTGCTGATTATGTACCAGGAGTGATGAAGGTGAACCTGTGAATCCTTCTTAGCCATTCACTCACAACGCAGGCAATGAGAAGAGCATCCGAAAGACACTACTTATTCCTGATAAACTTGTTTTCTAGTGAGGATACATGAAGGGCAAACAGGCATAAGTAACTCTCTCTTAATAAACACTGATTAAACTCAGGAGGAGGTGCATACATTATTTCAAACTTATTAACTTTTTGGCTCAGTTTAAATTGCCATAAATTACATCTGCATGAATTGGTTACACATGCTCCCACACCAAGTAGTGTAAAATGTCATGGGATTTTAACAGGGTTAACAGTAAATTGAAGCTCAAATCCATCTTAATTCATGCACTTTGAGAGTTTTCCTTATCATTACCCAGAGTCTGAGGCAAAGCCTTGGTGTGATTCCATATGCAGCATGTTTTAGTTATGCTCAGGGGAGATTTCTTAGTAAACAATTCTTAGGGGTTTGTTTTGGGAAAATTAGAGTATCAGGAGAGAGTGAACTTTGCTATAATCAGCAAATAGCAGCAAGCCTTTCTCTTACCCAGTGCAATTAAGAATAAAGGGTCATTCACATTTGTGTCTGTTGCTGTGATAAATACCATGACCAAAAGCTAATTGAAGAGGAAAGGGTTTTCTTCAGCTTATGGGTTATATTCCATTCATTATCAATGGAAGTCAAGGAAAGATCCTGAAGCAGAAACCAATAGAAAAATGTAGCTTACTAGCCTGCTCCTTCTGTTCTGCTCAGCTTTCTTTCTTAGATAGGTCAGGCCCACCTAAGGATAGGTGCTGTTTACAGTGTGCTGGGTCTTCTTTCATCAACTAGACATTACGGAAACACTTCAATAACATGGCCACAAGCCAATCCAAGCTGGGTAATTTCTTAGTTGAGCTTCTCTCTTTCCACGTTACTCTAGGTTTGTGTCATGTTGATAGTTGAAGCTAACTGAAACAGAGGTCATAGAGTAAATGGAGATATTTAAAGAAGGAATCATGAAGAATGAAACACACACAGTTAGCTTAAAATATTTTGTGTTATGCATATTATTTTGCCAATCTCATTAACATAATCACAGGTCGTGCTTTGAGGAGAACTCCAGTCCCTAGAGTTCTGTATCTCTTTTGGAGGGAAGAGAGTGAAAAAAGTATACCTTTAATTCTTCATTTCTCATATCAGTTGTGTATTATACTCTGTAATAGAGGGCGAGAATTTAAAGATATCTGTGAAGTTGTTGTTTTCATCCTCTAAGTTTTTGTGATATTTAATATATATGTAATTTTTTGATAGTGATCACATTTAGAATATATCTCAAGATATTCACTAGGTTTTCCTAAAAATATTTTTTTGAAAATTCATAGGTCATTGCCAACATATTAATTGAATGCAATGATTATCTCAGCAAAGGTTGAAACAGAGCTGAAGAAAACAAATTCTATCTGATGTTTGACAAACAGAAAAAATCTGGCTGGTGGGCTCATAATTGCCTAGACTCAAAGGGTGCTTAAATATTGTGGTTTAGTAAGAAATATATACTTAGCCTCTGCCTCGGGTTCTTCATCCATAGTTTCGCAATCTCTCAAAATATCCAAACTGATGTTTCTTTTTTTAAAGTCAATTAAATAAATTATAAATTTACTTGTGGCCAAGAGTTCCAACACAGCCTCAGGGTGGATGCTGGCCACCAAAGAGATGAAGGAATGATGAAAGGGTAAAATGTTCAGCTCAACTGTTCAAGCTTCAAGAAGGCAGGAGGTATGAAGAGTGAGCTGATCATCCCTGCTAAGTTATCTAAATCAATCCTGCTTGTGCATGAAGCTTCTGTGCATGTAGAAACTGCAAATTGGTCTTGATAAGCTTTCATTGTAACCCATGGATGGTCCTACAGGTGCTGTGTCCAAAAGACAGAAACTCTGTCACCTTTCCCTGCCATGTCCATTGCTTTACCTGCCTGCTCCTCTGCTTTCCTTGTAGTATTTTAAAAAATTAACCAGAAAACACACTCATCTCTGTGGCTTTTATGAACTCTTGTGGAAAATGAATTAAACCCAAGGAAATTATCACAGAAATCACAGTTTCTACAGTCGTTTGATAAGAAACATAGATGACAGCTTAGGCTTATGATTGGCACCTCAAATGGGCACAGTCTGTGGACCGTTCCACCATGGGGTTTGATGCTCTCCCCAGGTTGATAATGTGAGAAGTGAAATGAGTTCTGGACAACCACTGGTATCCACTGTGGAATTCGTTCTGTTATGGAGAAACACAGAATGTAAGGGTATATTTTGAGTATATGGCAATGGGAAATATTTTTTCATGTGTTTTTTTTCCTTTATTTTTTATGTCTTCAAGTTACATCTCAATCGCAGTCCCCTCCCTATTCCCCCCAGCAGTCCCACCCTCCCACCCTCAATCCCCCATCCTCTTCCTTTTTTTTTAAGTTTAAGGTATATCATATTTCCCCCTACAGTTTCCCCTTTCAGTCCAACAAATGGCTCTTTCTCTTATAATAATAAATACAATACAGTACAACAGAGGTAATTAGGCCACACTTATGAGGGTTATATGGCTTAGCGTACATTCCAAATGTCCAGTCCATATGTATTTGGTACCGAATTTAACGTTCTATTATCTAACCATCTCCATGAGTTTAAAGTTCTATATCTAACTCAACAATCATACTAACTTGCAACACAATTTTAAAAGCATCTTCTTAGATCTATAACACTCTCTTGATTCCTAAACAACTCAAAATTTAATTATGAGACTCTAGCTATCTGTTCTTCAACCACCTCAGAGACCTGAGAGGGATAAATATATCTGATTTTATAGGAAGTACAGGGCCTGCAGCTTCCAAAACTAAGAAATGACATACCAGTTTCTGCCTGGACCGTTCCCATTTTCTCTCCATACATTACAGCATCGCTCTTCAGTCATTTGGCCCCGTTTCTCTGACAGACATTGATTGTAGAGCAGGGGTTATGAAGGATTTACCTACCCTGTCTTGGCAGAGCTAGGTTGTCAACTTACCTGCTTCCAGGTTTTGTCCTTTTTGGACAGCATTCTGTCTGCAGTTGGAGCAAGGGACTTTTCCTACCAAGAGATAGTTTTGCGACTAATTCAATCATCTCCCACTGGAGATTCTTCGATGCTCATCTTCTACTTAGGGTAGAATAGGGAGTGCTTCAGGAGTTGATATGTCTTGATATAAAAAAATATAAAATTACGAAAGCATCTTTGAATGCCATATTCTGCAGATCTCTTGAGGTTTTTGAAGAGGCCCTATCTATCTCTTATATTAGGGTAGGCAGATGTTGTTTGTCTTGTAGCAGGTTAATTTCTGATTAGCTAAGAAAGTACCTATAATAGGCTGTCATAATACCTAACAGAATGACCGGCTTGCATAACCATTAGTTTGCATTTCTTAATTATCCTAAACAGCTTGTGACAATTAGTAGTAAAAGGCCGGAACATCACATTTCATTTTTTTTCTTTACCTCCTAACCCTTCCATCCCATTTCTCTGGGGTGGGGTGTCCTTATATAACAGTCCCTCATCTCAGTTGAGAGGTCGTCTGAGGGCCAAGAGCCTCCTCATTCATTGTGGGTCTACGAGGCAGTACCACCAGTGAAAAGTGTCTCGTTGTCCGGGAAAGAGAACTAAAAAACAAACAAACAAATAAGCAAACAAAGAGATAAAAAGACTAAAAAATAGAAAAAAATATAAAAAATAAATAAAAAAATAAAAGTAAAAAATACAAAGTCTATGTCCAAGTTCCCTTTGGTGTGTTAGTTGTACTATCGATACCTTCTACTATATAGCTAAAATCCTACTATAAGTGAATAAAGGCCATATGCATCCTTCTGAGTGTGGGTTAGCTCACTCAGGATGAGCTTTTCTAGTTCCAAACGTTTGGCTGCAAATTGCATAATTTTATTGTTGCTGATAGCTGAATAATATTCCACTGTAAGATGTACCACAATTTTTTAACCCATTCTTCACTTGAGGGACATCTGGGTTGTTTCCAGTTTCTAGCTATTACAAATAAGGCTGCTATAAACATAGATGAGGAAACTTCCTTATGATTCTGTGAAGAGGCAATTGGGTGTATACCCAGAAGTGGTATGGCTGGGTCCTGAGGGAAAGCTATTCCAAGTTTTCTAAGATATCGCCAGACTGACCTCCATAGTGGTTGCACAAGCCTGTACTCCCACCAGCAATGGAGTAGGGTACCCCTTTCTCCACACCCTGGCCAGCATGTGCTGTCATTTGAGCTTTTCATCTTAGCCATTCTGACAGGTGTGAGATGGAATCTCAGAGTCGTCTTGAGTTGCATTTCTCTGATGGTTAAGGATGTTGAGCATTTCTTCAAGTGTCTCTCAGCCATTAGAGATTCCTCCTTTGTGAATTCTCTATTTAGCTCTGTCCCCCATTTTTTGATTGGATTATTTGGTTTCTTGGTATTTAATTTCTTGAGTTCTTTGTAGATTTTGGATATTAGCCCTCTGTCAGATGTGGGGTTGGTGAAGATTTTCTCCCAGTCTGGAGGCTGCCGTTTTGTTTGAATGACAGTGTCTTTTGCCTTACAGAAGATTTTCAGTTTCATGAGGTCCCATTTATTGATCTCAGGTTCTGAGCGTTGGTGTTCTTTTCAGGAAGTTGTCACCTGTATCAATGAGTTTGAAGGTTTCTCCCACTTTTTCTTCTAGTAGATTTAGTGTGACTGGCCTTATGTTAAGGTCTTCTATCTACTTGGACTTAAGTTTTGTACAAGGTGATAAGTATGGGTCTAACTTCATTCTTTTACAAATGGACATCCAGTTGGACCAGCACCATTTGTTGAAGATGCTGTCCTTCTTCCATTGTGCCGTTTTGGCTTCTTTGTCAAAAATTAGGTGGCTATAAGTGTGTGGGTCTATTTCTGGATCTTCAACTTGATTCCATTGCTCTACTGGTCTGTTTCTATACCAATACCATGATGTTTTTACAACTATTGCTCTGTAGTAGAGCTTGAAATCTGGGATGGTTATACCTCCAGATGTTTTTTTTTTTTTTATTGTACAGGATTGATTTAGCTATTCTGGGCTTTTTGTTGTTCCATATGAAATTGAGAATAGCTCTTTCCAAGTCTATAAAAATTGTGTTAGTATTTTGATAGGAATTGCATTGAATCTATATATTGCTTTTGGTAGGATGGCCATTTTTATTATGTTGATCCTACCTATCCATGAGCATGGAAGATCTTTCCATCTTCTAAAGGCCTCTTCCATTTCTTTCTTCAAGGGCTTGAAGTTCTTGTTGTACAGGTCCTTTACTTGCTTGGTTAGAGTTACCCCCAGGTATTTTATGTTGTTTGTGGCTATTGTGAAGGGGGTTGTTTCCCTTATTTCTTTCTCAGCCCATTTGTTTGTTGTATGAAGAAGGGCTTCTGATTTTTTTGAATTAATTTTGTATCCAGCCACTTTGCTGAAGGTGTTCATCAGCTGTAAGAGTTCTCTGGTGGAATTTTTGGGGTCGCTTATGGATACTATCATATCATCTCCAAATAGGGATAATTTGACTTCTTCATTTCTGATGTTTATCCCCTTGATGTCCTTTAGTTGTCTTATTGCTCTAGCAAGAACTTCAAGTACTATATTGAAGAGATATGGTGAAAGTGGACATCCTTGTCTTGTCCCTGAGTTTAGAGGAAATGTTTCAAGTTTCTCTTCATTTAATTTCATGTTGGCCACTGGCCTGCTGTATATTGCCTTTATTATTTCTAGGTACAGTCCTTGTATGCCCGTTCTCTACAGAACTTTTAGCATGAAGGGGTGTTGGATTTTGTCAAATGCTTTTTCTGCATCTAGCGAGATTATCATGTGGTTTTTTTCTTCATCTTGTTTATATGGTGAATGACGTTGATAGACTTTCATATGTTGAACCATCCCTGCATTCCTGGGATGAAGCCTGCTTGATCATGGTGTATGATACTTTTGATGTGTTCTTGAATTCAGTTTGCTAGTATTTTATTAAGTATTTTTGCATCTATGTTCATGAGGGAGATTGGTCTGAAGTTCTCTTTCTTTGTTGGGTCTTTGTGTGGTTTAGGAATCAGAATGACAGTGGCCTCATAGAATGAGTTTGGCAATGTTCTTCCTGATTCTATTTTGTGAAAGAGTTTGAAAAGTATTGGTGTTAGCTACTCTTTGAAGGTCCGGTAGAATTCCGTGGTAAAGCCATCTGGCCCTGGGCTTTTTTTGGTTGGGAGATTTTTAATGACTGTCTATTTCCTTAGGGGTTATAGGGCTGTTTAATCTGTTTATCTGATCTTGATTTAGCTTCGGTAGGTGGAATCTATCAAGAAAATTGTCCATTTCACTTAAGTTTTCAAATTTGGTGGAGTATAGATTTTTAAAGTAGGATCCAAATATTCTCTGAATTTCCTCAATGTCTGTTGTTATTTCTCCCTTTTCATTGCTGATTTTGTTGATTTGTGTTTTCTCCCTCTGCCTTTTAGTTAATTTGGCTAACTGTCTCTCTATTTTGTAGATTTTTCAAAGAATCAACTCTTGGTTTCATGGATTCTTTGTATAGTTCTTTTTGTTTCTAAGTTGTTGATTTCAGCCCTAAGTTTGATGATCTCCTGCCTTCTGCTCCTCTTGGGAGTGTTTTCTTCTTTTTTTTCCAATTCACCCAGTTTAGCTGTTAATTCGCTAATATGAGCCGTCACAATTTTCTTTTTGAAGGCACTTAGTGCTATGAACTTTCCTCGTAGCACAGCTTTTATTGTGTCCCATAGGTTTGGGTATGTTGTGCCGCCATCTTCCACGTGTTTTATCTATAACTATCAAAATGCAGATACTAGTTAATTTGGTGCATTTCTCAGAGGGAACAGAAAGAATGTGCTATTCTAGTAGCATAGTTAGTGCTTCACTAAGAGATTTTTCGCAAGTAAATGTGCCTAGAGAAAGACGTGAGTTGCTCCTTGTACTCAGTCACCTTAGTAATTTTAAAGATTGCCAGGCTTTGCTTCAGTGTGAATGTTAGGAAACCTTCCACATGTTTATCTGTTCTAGTAAGTTTCAGAGTCAGCTTCACACAAACTGAAGTTACTTTTGGAAAGGAAACTTAAGTAGAGGAATTACTCAGATCATTTTCTGTGGGGCATTTTCTTGATTGATTATTCAGTTCTGTGGGTTCAGTCCATTGTGGAGAGAAAATATCCTAAGCCGGTGGGCCCAGACTTCAAATATATGTTAAACATGAGCCAGAGAGCAAACCAATAAGCAGCCATCCTCCATGGCTTCTGCTTCAGTTTCTGCTTCACACTTCTGCAATGAATTCTTGCTCTGACTGTTCTTGATGAAAGGACCACATCCTGTATGCTAAAATACATCATTCCCTCCTGAAATTGCTTTTCCATGATCATGGTGTTTATCACAGCAACAGAAGCAAACTAGCATGCTATTCTGTCTTTGAATCTTTAGATTTGTGTCTTTTACTTGGAAGTGCCCATAGAAGCCAGAAACTCCAAAGACACCATTGTGTTTGAGGGCAGAAAAATGTTAAGATGGGGAATAGTAGTAGAACATAGGCAGTATGAAAGGTGAAAATAGTTTAAATGGACAACGCATGGGAGGGTAGGGCAGAGGAGGGAGTGAGTAGTGGAAGGAAAACTAACATGGAGTAGGTTTGGAAAAACCATATGGAAGCTTATGGTTTTATAGCTTTATTAAAACTATTATACACTCTGCCCCCATCACAATATGTGTTATGAAAAGTGGAGTTCTTTTCTGTGTCTAATTTATTTTCAGAATAGTCAATTAAATATGAACTCTTGTTTCCGGTAAAGTCACCAAGAATAGGATGGGAAAGTTATAGGTGGAATCTTTACTCTGTCCAAGCAATGAAAGAGAAAGACTATTGAAAAGCCAGAGTGTGCCAGAGAGCACACGTATTGAAACACGGAGGCATGGCTCAAGCCTTGTTGTTCTCTATTGAAGTTGTTAGCTCACAGAGGTTACTGAATTATTCCCTTAGGGGAGGAGTTTCATTGTGACAGAGCTGGACAGTGCATTGCGCCCTTGGCTATTTGCTGTCTGCTGAAAACATGCAACTCACATTTTCAATGAATACCTCCTAGACCTTGTTTATAATCAAGTCCCTTTCCTGTATCCTAGCAAGGGTACTTGAGAAATGCAAACCTGCAATAGTGAATGCTTGGTGGCTCAGGGGACTTGTGTATTTAATCATGTGTCTTCCTTTTCCTGCTACAAGCTATGCTACTTATTAGGCTTTTTAGAAACTAGATTTTAATTTTTTTTCTTTTTTTCAAGACAGGGTCTCACTATGTATTTCTGGATTTCCTGGAATTTACTACATAGACCAGGCCAGCCTCAAATTCACAGAAATCCACTTGCTTCTGCCTCCCAAGTGCTGGGATTAAAACTGTGTCATTATGCCCAGAAATGTATTATTGACTAATGGAAGGAGAAACTGTTATACTTTCTCATGCAAAATACTATTTAAGAATACTTGTGTATATAGAATTATTTTTTTCTTTTTTTATTTAAATACTTTATTTTTTTTCTTCAAGTTACATCTCAGTAACAAACCCCTCCCTATTCCCCCTTCCTATCCCGCCCTTCCACCCTCTTCCCCCCAGAAGTTTTCCCTTTCAGTCCAACAGATGGTTCCTTCTCTTATAACAGTAAGTATTATACAAAACAACAGATATAAATATGCCACATTTATGAGAGTTAAATGGCCCAGTATACCTTCCCCATGTCCAGTTTATACATATTTGCCCCCTGACTTTAACATTCTACTTCTACTATCTAACCATCTCCATGAGTTTAAAGGTCTATATCTGACTCAACATTCATACTAACTTGCAACACACTTTTAAGAGTATCTTCTTAGATCTATAACACCCTCTTGATTCCTAAACAACTCAAAATTTAACTACGAGACTCTAGCTGTCTATTCTTCAACCACCTCAGAGACCTGAGAGGGATAAATATATCTGCTTATATAGGAAGTGCAGGGCCCACAGCTTCCAAAACTAAGAAAGAACATACCAATGACTGCCTGGACAGTTCCCATTTTCTCTCCATACATTCCTGCATCAGTCTTCAGCCTTTGGGTCCTGTTTCTATGACAGACATTTGTTGTAGAGCTGGGATTATGAAGGACTTACCTACCCTGTCTTGGCAGAGTTAGGCTGTCGACTTCCCTGCTACCAGGTTTTGTCCTTTTTGGACAGCAGTCTGTCTGCAGTTGGTGCAAGGGGTTTATTTCATGCCAAGAGATAGGCTTGCCAATAATTCAACCATCTTACAGTGGAGGTTCTTCGATGCTCATCTTCTACTTGGAGTAGAAGAGGGGGTGCTGTCAGGCGCTGATATGTCTCGATATCAAAAAAAAATCTTGATTTAAGATAACATCTTTGAATGCCATATTCTGCAGATCTCTTGGGGTTTTTGAAGTTGCCCTATCCATCTCTTGTATTTAGATAAGCAAATGTTGCTTGTCTCTTAGCAACTTGATTACTGGGTAGTTTAGAGAATATCTGTGATAGACTGTCATAGTAGCTAACAAAGTGACATGTTTGCATGACTAGGAGTATCCTAGACCGTTTTAGACTGTTGGTATTAAGAGGTCAGAGCTTCACATTTTATTTTTAAGTATCTCTAGGTATGATATCATTAGAAAGCGTTACCTTTAAATTTGTATCAATATACAAAGATCTATTCAATTGTGGTTAAATATACTCTTAATTATGTATCAATATACAAAGATCAATGCCTATGTAGCCCAATACAATCTTAATATTACGTCCATATGCAAGGGTCAATACCATTGTGGCCAACTATAATCTTAATTTTGTATCAATATACAAACATCAATACCGATGTAATCCAGTACAATCCTATTTTTGCACAATAAACAATGGTCAATACCACTTTAGCCAAATAAACTACTAATTTTGTATCAATATACAAAGGTATAAGGGTATATTCAATAATCTGCCCCTTCTTCTTGGATCTTCCTGTGCTATGTCTATATCTCATTTTTCTCAAGCCCATGCACTCCTACATAGGAGAGGAAGAAGGATACAGAAAAGGAAAAGTAGGAATTCCCTGGGGCTAACCTCCAAAACCCATTAAGACAGGACCATTTATCAGCTTGTAGTCTCTTCCCCTAAATATCAGAGTTTTCAGTTATCCTTCAAATAACCAAAAAGAAGGGTGGAGAAACACCTTCCCCACCCTCTGGGCATGGGACATCGCTCTCTTAAAGTGACTTCCTGCTGATTTGGGTCGTAGTAGACCTGTTTGGGGCCCGAACCCAAATGGAAAAAATGGTTAAAAATGTTAGTACAATACTTTTATGTTCAGTCCTTCTGTTCTCAGCTGTTTAGATGACCTAAGGGGTTTGTAGGCAGAAGCTGATCTTGCAGGCTTCACTGAGGTTCCTGCCGGGGCATTGTGTAGACCTGAAGGGTCCCAGTGACATTGGATTGCTGTGGTGGTTGCAGGCCCCTGATGGAGACAGCTTGAGGAAGTCTGCCAGGAAGAATCAACTGGGTCACTCGTCCTCCTTGGTGCCTGATTCTGCACTCTGCTGAGGTTTCCTCTGTCCAGCCGTCCCCGGGCTCCCCTAATGGACGCTTCGATTCTCCTGGAACGATAAGAACAGAGCCCTCCCCAAATCCCAACCCTAGGACAATTGCCCTCTTTTTTTTGGGGGGGGGTGGCGGGGGGCTAGGTAGTACTTCTCCTGAAGCAAATTTGGCCTTCTGACAACATACAAAGCATTATCTTTCAATCCGGGTTAAAGAAGAAATCATTCTGTCACCTTGGAGCTAAACCAGCTCTAGTGTATATATTTTGAGATCCCAAAGGACAATTTGCCTGCATCGAGAAGGCCTTTTGTAAGTAGCCTCCAAACCTAGGTCCCTCCAAATCCCATGTGTGTGTCTCTGAACTCTAATTATTGGGATCAGGGACCTGTGTTTCCCATCTGAAGGGATCAAAGATGTGTTCCACCACTCCTGGATCGAAGTCTTTCTCTATTTAGAGTTTGCCCTGCATCAGGCTGGCCCTGAGCTCCGGGATCTGCCCGTTTCTGTCTCCAGTGTGCTGGGAGCTGGGACCAAGGGTGTACTCTTCTTGAATGGTGGGACCAAGAGTATGTACCCTCACCACCCCGCTCCGTATGACTCCAGAATATATAAGACCACCAACTCTACGGTGCCCGCCCACCGTCTCCGCTGAAGTCAAAGGCATGGGCCAATACCACAATTCTCTTGTATTTTACCTTAGCTCCACGTCTTCTCTACACCTGGAGGTCTGCAAAACCAGGCCGTATGGCTGTATCCTCTGTTCCATTCACAGTGTTTCAGCCCTGCCACCTGCCCTTTTTTTTTTAAGTTAATAAATTTATTTTTTTGTTGCTTCAGGTTACATCCTTATCATATTGTCCTCTTTTCCCACTTCCCAGCCCCACCCTCCCATGCTCTACCCCTGACCCTTCCGTCTTGTTCCTCTGGGGTGGAGTGTTCCTGCCTCATAGTCTCTCACCTCAGATCAGGAGTCATATGAGGGTCAAGAGCCTCTTCATTCACCGGGGGCCTACGAGGCAGTACTGCCAGTGAAAGGTGTCTCCTTGCTACTGGGGGAATACTAAAAAAAAAAAGACCAACAAACACACAAACCCACAAAAACAAAGAATATCAACAAAAAAAAGAGGAAAAAGAGAAGGGAAAAGGAAAAAGAAAAAAGGAAGGAAAAAGAAAAAGATAAAAAAAAATTATGTCCATGTTCCTTTTGCTGTGTTGGTTGTAGTACAGATATCCTGTATGATATAGTTAAAATCCTACTATAAGTGAATAGATGCCATGTGCATCCTTCTGAGACTGGTTTAGCTCACTCAGGATGAGCTCCTCTAGATCCATCCATTTGGTTGCAAATTGCATGATTTCATTGTTTCTTATAGCTGAGTAATATTCCATTGTATAGATGTACCACAATTTTTTAATCCATTCTTCAGTTGAGGGACATATGGGTTGTTTCCAATTTCTAGCTATTACAAATAAGGCTGCTATGAACATAGATGAGGAGACTTCCCTATGTCTCCGTGAGGTGTCCTTTGGGTGTATACCCAGAAGTGGTATGGCTGGGTTCTGAGGCAAGGTTATTCCTAGATTTCTAAGATATCGCCAGACAGACCTCCATAGTGGTTGCACAAGCCTGCACTCCCACCAGCAATGGAGTAGGGTTCCCCTTTCTCCACACCCTCACCAGCATGCGCTATCATTTGAGCTCTTTATCTTAGCCATTCTAACAGGTGTTAGGTGGAATCTCAGGGTCGTCTTGAGTTGCATTTCTCCTATGATTAAGGATGTTGAACATTTCTTCAGGTGTCTCTCAGCCCATAGGGATTCCTCCTTTGTGAATTCTCTATTTAGCTCCATCTCCCATTTTTTGATTGGATTATTTGGTTTCTTGGCGTTTAGTTTCTTGAGTTCTTTGTAGATTTTAGATAATAGCCCTCTATCAGATGTGGGGTTGGTGAAGATTTTCTCCCAGTCTGTTGGTTGCCATTTTGTTCTAATGATAGTGTCCTTTGCCTTACAGAAGCTTTTCAGTTTCATGAGGTCCCATTTATTGATTGTTGATCTCAGGTCCTGAGCTGTTGGTGTTCTGTTCAGGAAGTTGTCACCTGTGCCAATGAGTTCGAGGGTTTCTCCTTCTTTTTCTACTAGTATCTTTAGTGTGGCTGGCCTTATGTTAAGGTCTTTGATCCACTTGGAATTAAGTTTTGTACAAGGTGATAGGTATGGGTCTAATTTCATTCTTTTGCAAGTGGACATCCAGTTGGACCAGCACCATTTGTTGAAGATGCTGTCCTTCTTCCATTGTGCGTTTTTGGCTTCTTTGTCAAAGATTAGTTGGCCATAGGTGTGTGGATCCATGTTTGGGTCTTCAATTCGATTCCATTGATCCACTGGTCTGTTTCTATACCAGTACCATGCTGTTTTTATTACTGTTGCTCTGTAGTACAGCTTGAAATCTGGGATGGTGATACCTCCAGATGTTTTTTCATTGGACAAGATTGATTTAGCTATTCTGGGCTTTTTTTTGTTCCATATGAAGTTGAGAATAGCTTTTTCCAGGTCTATAAAGAATTGTGTTGGTATTTTGATAGGAATTGCATTAAATCTATATATTGCTTTTGGTAGGATAGCCATTTTTATTATGTTGATCTTACCTATCCATGAGCATGGGAGATCTTTCTATCTTCTAAAGGCCTCTTCCATTTCTTTCTTCAGGGGCTTGAAGTTCTTGTTATATAGGTCCTTTACATGCTTGGTTAGAGTTACCCCCAGGTATTTTATGTTTTTTGTGGCTATTGTGAAGGGGGTTGTTTCCCTTATTTCTTTCTCGGTATATTTGTTTGTTGTATAAAGAAGGGCTTCTGATTTTTTTGATTTAATTTTGTATCCAGCCACCTTGCTGAAGTTGTTTATCAGCTGTAAGATTTCTTTGATGGAGTTTTTCGGGTCGCTTATGTGTACTAACATATCATCTGCGAATAGGGATAATTTGACTTCTTCATTTCCAATTTTTATCCCTTTGATCTCCTTTAGTTGTCTTATTGCTCTAGCAAGGACTTCAAGTACTATATTGAAGAGATATGGTGAAAGTGGACATCCTTGTCTTGTCCCTGAGTTTAGAGGAAATGCTTCAAGCTTCTCTCCATTTAATTTGATGTTGGCTACTGGCTTGCTGTATATTGCCTTTATTATTTCTAGGTATGGTCTTGTATGCCCGTTCTCTCCAGAACTTTTAGCATGAAGGGGTGTTGGATTTTGTCAAATGCTTTTTCTGCATCTAGCGAGATAATCATGTGGTTTTTTTCTTTCATCTTGTTTATGTGGTGAATTACATTGATAGACTTTCGTATATTGAACCATCCCTGCATTCCAGGGATGAAGCCTACTTGATCATGGTGTATGATACTTTTGATGTGTTCTTGAATTCGGTTTGCTAGTATTTTATTAAGCATTTTTGCATCTATGTTCATGAGGGAGATTGGTCTGAAGTTCTCTTTCTTTGTTGGGTCTTTGTGTGGTTTAGGAATCAGAATGACAGTGGCCTCATAGAATGAGTTTGGCACAGGAACTTCTCTCTTTTGCTTTTCTGTATCCTCCTTTCTCTCCTATATAGGAGTGAACAGACTTGAGAAAAATGGGACATAGACATAGTATAGGAAAGATCAAGAAAAAAAGGACAGATTATTGAATATAGCCTTATACCTTTGTATACTGATACAAAATTAATATTATATTTGGATAAATTGGTATTGATCATTGTGCATTAATGCAAAATAAGATTGTATAGGGCTACATCGGTATTGATCTTTGTATATTGATACAAAATTAAGATTAGATTTGGCCACAATGGTATTGACCCTTGTATATTAATGTAAAATTAAGATTGTATTGGGCTACATTGGTATTGATCTTTGTATATTGATACAAAATTAAAATTATATTTGGCCACATTGGTATTGATCTTTGTATATTGATACAAAATTAAGGGTAACGCTTCTTAAAAGTATTGTTCATAGTAATACTTAAAAATGAAAAGTCAAGTTTTGACCTCTCGCTACTAACCGACATAAACTGTTTAGGATAATTAAGAAACGGAAACTAATAGTCATGAAAACGTGTCATTTTGTTAGTTAGTATGACAGTCTATCACAGTTATTTTCTAAGCTACTCAGAAATCAAGTTGCTAAGAGACAAGCAATATTTGTTTATCTAAATATAAGAGATAGATAGGGCATCTTCAAAAACCTCAAGAGATCTGCAGAATATGGCATTCAAAGATGTTTTCTTAACTTAAGATTTTTTGATATCGAGAAATGTCAGCTCCTGACAGCACCCCTTATTCTACTCAAAGTAGAAGATGAGCATCGAAGAATCTCCAGTGGGAGATGATTGAATTGGTGGTAAGCCATTCTCTTGGCAAGAAAAACCACTTGCTTCAACTGTAGACAGACTTCTGTCCAAAAAGGACAAAACTTGGAAGCAGATAAGTCGACAGCCTAGCTCTGCCAAGACAGGGTAGGTAAGTCCTTCATAATTCCTGCTCTACAACCAATGTCTGTCAGAGAAATGGGGCCAAGTGGCTGAAGATTGAAGCTGTAATGTATGGAGAGAAAATGGGAACTGTCCAGGCAGACACTGGTATGTCATTTTTTAGTTTGGAAGCTGCAGGCCCTGCATTTCCTATATAATCAGATATATTTATCCCTCTCAAGTCTCTGAGGTGGTTGAAGAATAGATAGCTAGAGTCTCATAGTTAAATTTTGAGTTTTTTAGGAATCAAGAGGGTGTTCTGGATCTAAGAAGATATTTTTAAAATTATGAGGCAAGTTAGTATGAAAGCTGAGTTAGATATAGAACTGTAAACTCATGGAAATGGTTAGATAGTAGAATGTTAAAGTCAGGTGCCAAATACATATGGACTGGACATTGGGAATGTATGCTAAGCCATATAACTCTTATAATCGTGGCCTATTTATTTCTGTTGTTTTGTATTGTATTTATAGTTATAAGAAAAAGAACCATTATTTGGACTGAAAGGGAGAGCTGTTGGGGGGAAAAATACATTAAACTAAAAAAAAAAAAAAAAAAAGAGGAGGGGAGGGGGGGGGGGGGGAGGGGGGGGGGGGGGGGGGAGGGGGGGGAGAGGGGGGAGAAGGGAGGGGATTGTGATTGAGATGTAACTTGAAGAAATAAAAAATAAATTATTAAAAAAAAAAGAATGAGTTTGGCAGTGATCTTTCTGTTTCTATGTGTTGGAAGAGTTTGAAAAGTAATGGTATTAGTTCCTCTTTGAAGGTCTGGTAGAATTCCGTGCTAAAGCCATCTGGCCCTGGGCTTTTTTTGGTTGGGAGATTATTAATGACTGTTTCTATTTCCTTGGGTATTATTGGGCTGTTTAAGCTGTTAATCTGATTTTGATTTAGTTTTGGTAGGTGGAATTTATCGGGAAATTGTCCATTTCGCTTAGGTTTTCAAATTTATTGGAATATAGATTTTTAAATTAATGCCCGAATATTTTCTGAATCTCCTCAATGTCTGTTGTTATTTCTCCCTTTTCATTTCTGATTTTGTTGATTTGTGTCCTTTCCCTTTGCCTTTTAGTTAATTTGGCTTGGGGTTTGTCTATTTTGTTGATTTTCTTAAAGAACCAACTCTTGGTTTCATTGATTCTTTATATAGTTCTTTTTTATTCTAAGTTGTTGATTTCAGCCCTAAGTTTGATGATTTCATGCCTTCTGCTCTTCTTGGGAGTGTTTGTTTCTTGTTTTTCCAATTCACCCAGCCTAGCTGTTAGTTCACTAATATGAGCTGTCACAATTTTCTTTTTGAAAGCACTTAGTGCTATGAACTTTCCTCGTAGCACAGCTTTCAATGGATCCCATAGGTTTGGGTATGTTGTGTCTTCATTGTCATTGGATTTTAAGAAGTCTTTGATTTCCTTCATTATTTCTTCCCTGACCCAGTGGTCATCCAGTAGGGAGCTGTTCAATTTCCATGTGTGTGTAGGCTTTCTGTTGATTCTTTTGCTGTTGAAGACCAGCTTTATTCCATGGTGGTCTGATAAGATACAAGGTGTTGTTTCAATTTTCTTGTATCTATTGAGACTATCCTTGTGACCAACTATGTGGTCGATTTTGGAGAAGGTTCCGTGGGGTGCTGAGAAAAAGGTGTATTCCTTTGTGTTTGGGTGAAACGTTCTGTAGATATCTGTTAGGTCCATTCGTTTCATGATCTCTGTTAGCCTCAATAATCTCTGTTTGTCTTCTGTCTTGATGATCTGTCCATTGTTGTGAGTGGGGTGTTGAAGTCTCCCACTACTAATGTGTTGTGATCGACGTGCGCTTTAAGTTTTAGAAGTGCTTCTTTGACGAAAGTAGGTGCCTTTGTATTTGGGGCATAGATGTTCAGTATTGAGATTTCCTCTTGATGAATATTCCCTTTAATGAGTATATAGTGCCCTTCTTTGTCTTTCTTCATTAACTTCAGTTGGAAGTCTGTTTTGTTTGATATTAGGATGGCTACTCCAGCTTGCTTCCTGGGTCCATTTGCTTGGAAAACCTTTTCCCAGCCCTTTACTCTGAGGCAGTGTCTATCTTTCATAGTTAGATGTGTCTCTTGTATACAGCATAAGGAAAACTCTTGCTTGCGGATCCACTCTGTAAACCTATGTCTTTTTATTGGGGAGTTGAGTCCATTGATATTGATGGATATTAGTGACCTGGGGTTGTTATTTCCCATTAGTTTGGTATAGGTGGTGGTCCTTTGCCTCTTTTGGTTTAGTTGCTGAGGGGTTTTCTATTCCCTTTGTTTTCTTGGGTGGAGTTTTCTTCTCTGGGTTGGTATTTTCCTTCTAGGATTTTCTGTCGGGCTGGGTTTGTGGGTAGATTGTTTAAATTTGATTTTGTTATGGAATATCTTGTTTTCTCCATGTATGTTGATAGAGAATTTTGCTGGGTAAAGTAGTCTGGCTGGGCACCTATGATCTCTCAGGACTTGTAGTATATCTGACCAGGCCCTTCTAGCTTTTAACGTTTCTGAGGAGAAGTCAGGTGTAATTCTGATGGGTCTGCCATTGTATGTGACTTGACCTTTTTCTCTTACAGCTTTTAATATTCTTTCTTTGTTCTGTACATTTGGTGTTTCAATTATTATGTGGTGAGAGGAGTTTCTTTTCTGGTCTAATCTGTTTGGTGTTCTGTAAGCCTCTTGGATTTTTATTGGCATCTCTTTTTTCAGGTTTGGGAAGTTTTCCTCTATGATTTTGTTGAAGATATTTCCTGGACCTTGGAGTCGGGAGTCTTCTCTTTCCTCTATCCCTATAATTCTTAGGTTCCGTCTTTTCATTGAGTCCTTGATTTCTTGGATGTTGTGGGTGAGAGATTTTTTAGCCTTCTCATTTTCTTTGGATGTTGTACTGATTTCTTCCACTGAATCTTCCATGCCTGAGATCCTGTCTTCCATCTCTTGCATCCTGTTGTTGATAATCACACCCGTAGTTCTTGTTCTCTTCCCTTGGTTCTCCACTTCCTCTTTTAACTCTGAATGTGTTTTCTTTATTGTTTCTATTTCTATTTTCATGTCTTGTATGGTTTTGTTCGTTTTGTACATTTTCTTCTCCAGCTTGCTTGTTTTCATATGAAAATCTTTCATTGCTTTTTCCTTTTCCTGTTCAAGCTCTGTCACCTTGGCTTGGAGCTCTTTAATGGTGTTGTTCCTTGTTTTGACTTGTAGAATTGTGGCTTCTTTGAATTCCTTCATAGATTTAAGTTCTTCTTGCAGGGATTCTATCACTTTCCATAATGCAGAATTATCAACGTTTTCATGTGTTTCTTTTGGTGTGTGGTCATCTGAATTGGATGAGCTAGGATAATTCTGCTTTGTTGGAGTCATATTTCCTTGATTTCTATTTTTTTTTTTTTACCTTTGGCCATTGGATGCGTTTAGCTGTCTGTTTTCTGTGCTTGGAACCACAGTGGATGATTTTGTGCAGGGGACGAGTTACTTGGCTATCTGTCGTTGCTTACAGGGGGATTTCAGGGTCACTGTGGTTTTAATCGCCTGAGGCACTGTGAGCTGGTGCAGCCTATTCCCAGGTTGTGAGTAATGGACCAGGATTGTTTCACTGCTCCCAATTCAGACTTCTCTATGTTGCACTCTGAGTTATCAGCCTGTAATGGTTCTGATGGTATGGACCTGTTTGCCCAGGCACAGATTCTGTGGGCTTTGTTTGTCGTCACGGAGGCTGACAGGGTCTGGCTCCACACCTAATATGTCTGGATTTTCCAGAATACAGCTATGGTCCCGATTTCTGGTTTCTCACTAGGCTTCTCGCCACAGGCTGGCCTCTGTGCCTGATTCCCTTCCTGTCTGCACTGCCGCGGGTCCCCCTCCCTGGCTGCTCAGCCGAGGGTGCACAGAGCCCAGGATCCTCCTGCCGTCTGAGTGGACCTCTCGCCCCAGCTGCTCAGCCATGGGTGCACGGTTCCCTGGCCCCGTCCATGCCTGTCTCTCTCCCCAGCTGCGCTGCCGTTAGTGTGTGGGATTCGGCCCCTCCCACCTGCCTTTGTGTTCCCGTCTTCCTGCGCTCTCTTGGAACCTCCCGCCCTCCGCTTCACGAGCGGCTGCGGACCACCCACTGAGCCCCCTGTTTGTTCCTTGCTAAGCCTTCCACTATCTCGCAAAGTTTTTAAGTGGGTATAAGTTCTACCTGAGGTGTGGGGAGCCCAATAGGCCAGCGATCTATGGCCAAGTGGACCCTGATTCTGCCTGCTGTAAGTTGGGATCGTCTTACCAGGCGCCTCTCCAAATGGGAGTTCCCGAATCCCGGGTTTAGTGGCTTCCATGTCTGAGAGAGATGGGGAGAGAGAGCCTTGCCCTGGGACTTTTAACAGTCCCTTGGGAGCTGTGAGTGTTCCTGGGGGGGGGGGTCTAGCCCCTCCAGTTTTTGCACAGTGCCCAGTAAGTCTGTGTTTTTTATGGCTCTTTTTTCCCCCACGTTCAAAGTGTGTCAGTGTAGGTCGCCGCCATCTTGGCCCGCCCCATATAGAATTATTTGCTATATCATCTACTAAATAACTAAAGGCTTCCATCTTATTGAAAGACAGACCAAAAAGTAAGATGATAAGACACCATGACACCATTTAATTCGAAGTTGGGCAGTGTACAGCTCCAGTCTTTTAGGGCATGTATGAACATTTGCCAGTGTTTACTATGGAGAGACAAGATAGCTTCCCAAAGACTCATACCACAGTGGAACTCAACTGGTTTTCATTTGTTCTGCTTGTTGAACGCTGCTTCACAATGTATGATAATGAAACCTAATCCACAAATTCCTTAGGAGCTGTGAGACTGAACTCCTTTTGACGGCATTCATTTCTTTGGTATGATCCAAGGTGTTAATTCTGCATCTGATGAGTTATCTTCCACTGGAAAGAGGCCATGAGAAAAAAAAGGCATGCATATATAATAAAATGCCCTTAAAATTAACAAAATGTTTTAATCTTTTTTTTTTTTTAAGATAGGGGGAATCTCAGTGTTCCTGAACACCTAGACTCAAGAAATGCTCTTGCTTTAGCCTTTCAAGTAGCTGGAAGTATAGATCTGTGTTACTGAGTTTTGTTAATTAAAGGCCCTCTGCTTATGTTTTGAACTTTGCACATAGAATAATAGATATCACATGATACTGTAAAAACAGGTGCTTTTTTGTAATATGGATTAGATAATTGCATATGTATATTATATGTGTATATACACATACATATATTGTATATAAAGGCACTGTATATGTTAACATGTACACACACCCACACACAATAAAATCCTGACTCATTTCTCTTCTTTCTCAGAGTTCTATATTTGGCCCCATAAGTAGTAAAATTATTATTAGAAATACTTAGGTACTCATATAACTGTATATTATAACGAAGTCATATATTAACTAATTATAGTGGGCTATTCCTTATGACACAAATATTTAAGAAGAGTTCCTTCTAACACAAGGGACTTGGTTAAGTTTAAGGAAATTTCTTTCACTTCGCATTTAGTCTTGAGATCTGATTGTGATCATACAGCAAGTGATACGCTTGTTTTGATAAATGGAAGTGAGTTGCATTATAATCACTAAAAACAAGTATTGTAAATCTTCTCACAATGCCTTTGGTGAAAAGTAAAGAAAGCATTTCTTAAACAAGTGAAGGCATATCAATGATTCATGCAGCTAGGTCACTTGGGAAGTCCAGCTTGTCCTCCGGGATACCATCCCTTCTGATGGTCAGATGCTAGCCTTCATTTCAGTCTGTGCTTGGTTTTCTAAAGATGTAGACCTTCAGCGAAGTCATCTATGTATTAATGATCAGCAAGTAATGCAGCAAAATGATAATTTTGTTTGTTATATAA
Organism: Lophiomys imhausi; assembly: GCA_907164525.1. Taxonomy (NCBI): domain Eukaryota; kingdom Metazoa; phylum Chordata; class Mammalia; order Rodentia; family Muridae; genus Lophiomys; species Lophiomys imhausi. The sequence goes on from CAJQZJ010033894.1 coordinate 2,897,999, forward strand.
TGACCTTCCTTCTTTTCTTAGTTTTAAGTATTTTATACTTTCATTTAAATATTGTGAGGGATAAAATAATAGAGGATGGTTCAAGTTTAATTTGAACTTCTGAAAAGGTTTGGCCATTTGAAGTACATAATGTAATTCTTCTCTACAGAAAAGACTTGTTATTCTGTTAGGCAAACCGCCTGTCTGCTAATTTGCAAAGAGAGACACATGGATAGAATACATCAGAAGCAAAATGAATGATTCTCAATGGCTACTGAAAATAAAGTAGCTTCATGCTTTGACTCAGCCATAATTCTGAGACAAAATTTGAAAAATTAAAAATTTTACATGTCGAGTGGGCAAGCATGTCTTTGCATTTAGAGATGCCATTCTTGAGCGACTAAGCATTAATTGAGTTTACAGAGAGTGAATAACATCCTGCCTAAACTCTTTATGGAAAAAGCAGCTTGGAGATTTAGAGGCTTGTGTGCTTTTGTTCTATGTTTTGTTAGTTCATCAAAATGAGAATAGATTTCAGTTCTTCTCACGGGCTTAGCAGCCAATCTTGTCTAGCCTTCCCTAGTTTATTGATTTGCTTTGGATGTTGAGCAACTCTAACCCTGATCCAGGAACTGATGTTTCAGCACTCCAGGGTCTTTGGCATGGAGTGAATGTCAAGCACAGTCAATCACCATATGGATTCCATCCAGAATCTCACTGTTTAGTGCTTTATCAGTTTTGTCAGGCTTTCTTGTGGATATCAAATTTACCATAATCCTGGGCCTCCAATGAAATTTGATGGGAAAGTTGATAGGGCTACGGCTTCTTTTTTTTTTTTTTTTTTTTTTTGCTGTAACTGACTGTCATTAGAAAGAAGTTACACTTTTTGAGTTTTGCTGCTATTCATCATATGGCTAATATTTAAAATAGCATGATTAGCATATAAAGTAGAAGGAAGTTTCTAACCTCCCTTATTCATTGGTAGCCTTGTAGCACTTGAAGGCCTGTTTGGTTTTATTTATTGCCTATCTTAATGTTTGATGTTTTCTATGTTTCTTTTTTCAACTTATTTTTAAAAATTAATTTATTTTTCAAATTATATCTTGGTCACAACCCCCCCTCATCCCTCCTAGTCCTACCCTCCCTCTGCCTTCCCCATCTCTGTCATCTTATTCTCCTTGCTTGAAGGGAGCCCCCACATATCAAACCCCCTTATTTCATCAGTCACATGAGGGCTAAGAACTTCCTCTTGTACTGGGGTCTGATATGGCAGCCCAACTAGGGTCAGATGCTCCATTAACAGGCAACAAGGTTCATGACCTCCTGCTGGGTGGAGTTTTTCTTAGAATAGTTATGCTAGGTTCCCTTGTCTTTGGGTCTGTGGACTGTAGGATGGTTGTCCTGTACTATATGGCTAATATAAACTTATAAGTGAGTACATAACATTTGTATCTTTCTGGTTTTGGGTTAGCTCATTCATGATGAGCTTTTCTAGTTCCGTCCATTTGCTTGTAATTTGCATGATTTCCTTGTTTCTGATAAGTGAGTAGTATTCCATTGTATAAATATACCACAGTTTTTCTATCCATTCTTTGGTTGAAGGATATCTGGGTTATTTTCAGTTTCTGATTATTATGAATAAAGCTGCTATGAATATACTTGAGCTGATGTCCTTGGGGTTTGGTAGAGAATCTTGTGGATATATACCTAGGAGTGGAATGGCTGAGTCTTGAGCCATACAAATTTTCTGAGGTATCACCAGATTGATTTCCAAAGTGGTTGTACAAGTTTGCATTTCCACCAGCAATGGAGGAGTGTTCCCCTTTCTCCACATTCTTGCCAGCATGTGCTGTCACTTGAGTTTTTGATCTTAGCCATACTGACAGGTATGAGAGGGAATCTCAGAGTCATTTTGAGTTGCATTTCGCTGATGACTAAGGATGTTGAGGATTTCTTCAAGTGCCTCTCTGCCAATAGAGATTTGTCTTTTGTGAATTCTTAGTTTAGTTCTGTACCCCAGTTTAAAAAATTTTTAAGAATTTTTTATTTTACATTACAATCCCTATCCCCCTCCTTTCCCTCTTTGAAATCCCACCCTCCCATCCACTTCCCCCATACTTTCCAACCCACTCTGGCATATCAAACTGCATCAGGACTGAGTACCTCTTCTTCTATCAAGGCAAGATAAGGCAGCTATGCTAGGAAAATAAGCTCCAGAGAGAGGCATCATCATATAAGTCCAGAATAGACCCCTTTCCAATTGTTAGGGGAATCTTCTTGAGGATTAAGCAGCCCATCAGTTTCATTTATGTAATGGGCCTAGGACCAATCCTTGAAAGCTCTTTTTTTGGTGGTTCAGTCTCTGACTCTCCAGAGTTAATTGACTCTGTGAGTCTTCTTGTGGTGTCCTTGATCTCTCCAAACTTCCCCTAACGTTTCTTCAAGACTCCCTGATTTTTACCTAATCCTTGGCCGTGGGTCTCTGCATCTGTTTCCTTTATCTGCTGGATAAGGCTTCTCAGATGACAGCAATGTTGGGTTCTTGTCCAGATCCCTCTCTCCCTACAATTCCAACATCTATTTTATCTCTCTTATGTAGAGGGATTCAAGCATCATCACTTGAGGCCTTCTTGGTACTTATTTTCTTTTGGGTCTGTGGATTGTAACATGGTGATCCTATATGTATTTGCTAATATTTGCTTATGAGTGAGTAAATACCCTGTGTGTTTTTTTGGGACTGCATTAGTTCACTCAGAATGATCTTTTCTAGTTTCATCCATTTACCTGCAGATTTCATGATATCATTGTTTCTGATAGTGAAGTCTATATCTTAATTTTTGATTGTATTATTTGGTTTCTTGGTGTTTCATTTCTTTTTTCTTTCTTTTTAATGTTTATTCACTACTTCAAGCCGTATCTCCATCACAGTGCCTCCCCACACCTCCCAGTCCCACCCTTCCACCCTCCCATCCTACTCCTTCAGAGTGGGGTGTCACCACAAATCAGTCCCTCACCCCAGTTCAGCAGTCACATAAGGGCCAAGAGCCTCCTCATATACTGGGGGCCTATATGGCAGCATCACTAGGGCAAAGTGTCTTATCAACAAAGTCTATGTTCCTGCTCCTTTTGGTGTGTTGGTTGTATAATAGTTGTCCTGTACTATATGGCTAAAATCTAATTATAAGTGAATAGATGCCATGTGTATGTTTCTGAATCTGGGTTAGTTCACCCAGGATGAGCTTTTCTAGTTCCATCCATTTGGCTGCAAATGGCATTATCTCATTGTTTGTGATAGCTGAGTAGTATTCCATTGTGTAGATGTACTACAATTTTTTATCCATTCATCAGTTGAGGGACATCTGGGTTATTTCCAGTTTCTATCTATTACAAGTAAGAGTGGTATTAACATACATGAGGAAATGTCCTTGTGGTTTGATGAGGAATCATTTGGATGTATACCCAGAAGTGGTATGGCTGGGTCTTGAGCTAGAGGTATTCCAAGTTTCTAAAATATCACCAGACTGATTTCCAAAGTGGTTGTACTCCCACCAAAAATGGAGGAGTGTTCCCCTTTCTTCACAACCTCACCAGCATGTGTTGTCATTTGAGTTTTTGATCTTAGTCATTCTGACAGGTGTGATATGGAATCGCAGAGTCATCTTGTGTTGCATTTCTCTGATGATTAAAGATGTTGAGCATTTCTTCAAGTGTCTCTCAGCCATTGGACTTTCCTCTTTTGTGAATTCTCTGTTTACCTCTGTTCCCCATTTTTTGATTGGATTATTTGGTTTCTTGGTGTTTCATTTCTTGAGTTATTTATATATTTTGCATAATAGTCCTCTGTCAGATGTGGGGTAGGTGAGGATTGTTTGCCTATCTGTAGGCTGCCATTTTGTTCTAATGACAGTATCCTTTGCCTTACAGAAGCTTTTCTGTTTCATAAAGTCCCATTTATTGTTGTTGGTCTTAGAGCCTGAGCTATTGGTGTTGTGTTCAGGAAGTTGTCACCTTTGCCAATGAGTTCAAAGCTTTCTCCCACTTTCTCTTCTGTAAGATTTAGTGTGTCCTGTTTTATGTTGAAGTCTTTGATCCACTTGGACTTTTTGTGCACAAAACTTAAGCCCAAGTGAATCAAAGAGCTTAACTGTTAATGTGTGGGGACCAATGTGTGGTTTAAGCTTCAGTAATGTTTCTTTCCCCAATGTGGGTACCCTTGTATTTGGGTCATAGATGTTCAGTAATGAGATGTCTTCTTGATGAATTTTTCATTAGATGAGTATGTAGTGCCCTTCCCTAATTTTTTTAATTAATTTTGTTTGAAAAGTCTATTTTATTTGACATTAGGATGACTACTCTAGCTTGATTCTTGGGACCATTTTCTTGGAAGATATTTACCTAGTCCTTTACTCTGAGGTAAAGTCTATCTTTGTTGATGAGGTTCTCCTATGTAACAGAATGATGGATCTTGTTTCTGAATCCACTCTACTAGCCTGGTTTTTTTATTGGGGAGTTGAGTCCATTGATGTTGAGAGATATTAATGACCATTTATTTTTATTTCCTGTTATTTTGATGTAGGTAGTAGTAGTGTGTTTGTGTGTTTCTTTTGGTTTTGTTATAGTGGGGTTGTTTAGTGTGTTTTCTAGGTGTAGTCATCTTCTCTGGGTTGATGTTTTTCTTCTAAGATCTTCTACGGGGCTGGATTTATAAATAGATATTTTTTAAAATTTGGTTTTATCACAGAATATCTTGTTTTCTCCATTTATAGTGATGGAAAGTTTTGCTGGGTTTAGTAGTCTGGACTGAGATCTGTGGTCTCTTAGGGCCTGAAGGACATCTGCCCAGGGTCTTCTGGGTTTTAGACTTTCTGAAGAGAAGTCAGGTCTGATTCTGATAGGTCTGCCTTTATATGTCACTTGGCCTTTTTATCTTGTAGCTTTTAATATTTTTCTTCGTTCTATACATTTATAGTTTTGATTATTATGTGGAGTGAGGAATTTCTTTTTTGGTCTAATCTATTTGGTATTCTGTAAGCCTCCTGAATGTTTACAGGAACCTCTTTCTTTGGTTTGAGAAATTTTTTTCTATGATTTTGCTGAAAATGTTTTTTGGCCCTTGGAGTTGAGAGTCTTCTCTTTCTTCTATTCCTATTATTCTTAGATTCTGTCTTTTCATTGAGTCCTTAATTTCTTGGATTTTTGGGTGAGGAATTTTTCACATTTTCTTGGATAGATGTATACATTTCTTTGATTGAATATTCCACACCTGAGATTCTGTTTTCTATCTCTTGTATCCTATTGATGATGCTTCTCTGTATAGTTCCTGTTGCCTTTCCTAGGTTTTCCACTTCCAGGATTGTCTCTTCCTGTGCTATCTTTTTTTTTTTTGTCTCCATTTCCAATTTCAGTTCTTGAACTGTTTTATTCATTTCCTTCTCCAGCTTGGTTGTTTTCACTTGTAGTTCTTTAATGACATTATCCCTTTCCTTCTCCTGCTTGTTTGTTTTTTCCTGGATTTCTTTAATGGCTGTCTCCATTACTTTGATCTGTTGGATTGCAAATTCCATAAATTCTTTAAGGGATGGATAACTGTAGAGTTAGTTGTCTTTTAAATACTAGAGTTACAATAAATAGGATGGTGACGGTTCACAACCTTAATCCCAACACTTGAGAGGCATACACCTTTTTTTTTTTTTTCCTGTCACAGGCTTTTCTTTCTTTCTTTTTTTTGTAGTGTTTATTTATTTCTTCAATTTAAGTCTCCATCACAGTACCTTTTCCTCCACCCCTCCCAGTCCCATCCTCCCACCATCCCATCCTCTCCCCCTCCTCCCACCTATCTTGCTCTTCCAGTGTGGGTGCCCTACATATCACCTCCCTTCATTTCAACAGCTCTATGAAGGCTAAGAGCTTCCTCTTGTTCTGGGGACCTTTGCCTTACAGAAGCTTTTAAGTTTCATGAAGTCCCATTTATTCATTGTTGGTCTTAGAGCCTGAGTTATTGGTGTTCTGTTTAGGAACTTGTCACCTTTGCCAATGAATTAGAAGCTCTGTCCCACTTTCTCTTCTATTAGATTTAATGTGTCAGGGTTTATGTTAAGGTCTTTGATCCACTTGGACTTAAGTTTTGTGCATGGCGATAAATATGGGTCTATTAGAATTCTTTTGCATGTTGACAACCTGTTAGATGAGCAACATTTGTTGAAGATGCTGTCCTTTTTCCATTGTATGGTTTTGGATTTTTGTCAAAAATTAAGTGACCATAGGTGTATGTGTGTGTGTGTGTGTGTGTGTGTGTGTGTGTGTGTGTGTGTGTGTGTTTACTTCTGGGTTTTCAATTCAAATCCATTAATCAACTAGTCTGTTTCTATACCAGTATCATGCTGCTTTTATTGCTATTGCTCTGTAGTAGAGCTTGAAATGTGGGATGACCATACCTCCAGGTGTATTTTTATTATACAGGATTGATTTAGCTATTCTGGGTTTTTTGTTATTCCATATGAAGTTGAGAATTGTTCTTTCAAGGTCTGTAAAAAATTGTGTTGGTATTTTCATAGGAATTGCATGGAATGTGTCTATTCCTTTTGGTAGAATGGCCATTTTTATTATGTTTATACTACCTATCCATGAGTATGGGAGATCTTTCCATCTTCTGATGTCCTCTTCAATTTCCTCGAGGACTTGAAGTTCTTGTCATACAGGTCTTTCACTTGTTTGGTTAGAATTACCCCCAGGTATTTTATATTGTTTGTGGCTATGGTGAAGGCTGTTGTTTCCCTAATTTCTCAGCCCATTTATCTTTTATATAAAGAAGGGCTTCTAATTTTTTTGAATTAATTTTTTATCCAGTCACTTTGCTGAAGGTATTTATCAGTTGTAGGAGTTCTCTGGTGGATTTTTTTGGGGTCACTTATGTATACTATCATATCATCTGCAAATAGGGAAAATTTGACTTTTTCCTTTCCAATTTGTATCCCCCTTATCTCCTTTAGTTTTCTTATTGCCCTAGCTAGGACTTCAAGTACTCTGTTGAAGAGATATGGGGAGAGTGGACATCCTTGCCTTGTCCTTGATATTAAGGAAAATGCTGTAAATTTCTCTTCATTTAATTTGATGTTGGCTACTAGCTTGCTGTATATTGCATTTGTTATTTCTAGGTATGGGCCTTGTATGACAGCTCTCCACAGGACGTTTAGTATGAAGGGTTGTTGGATTTTGTCAAATGCTTTTTCAGCATCTAGCGAGATGATCATGTGTTTTTTTTTTTTACTTTCAGTTTGTTTATATGGTGGATTACATTGATGGATTTTTATATATTGAGCTACCCCTGCATTCCTGGAATGAAGCCTACTTGATTATGGTGTATGAAACTTTTGATGTGTTCTTGGATTCAATTTGCCAGTATTTTTAAGTAGGTACTGTTTAAATTTGGTTTTGTCATGGAATATCTTGTTTACTCTATCTATGTTGATAGTTTTGCTGGGTATAGTAGTCTGGCTGGGCAGCTATGTTCGTTCAGGGCTTGTAGGACATCTGCCTAGGCCCTTCTGGCTTTTAAAGTGTCTGAGGAGAAGTCAAGTGTAATTCTGATGGGTCTGCCATTATACATTACTGGACCTTTTTCTATTACAGCTTTTAATAGTTTTTCTTTGTTCTATACATTTGGAGTTTCAATTATTATTTGGCGAGAGAAATTTCTCTTCTGGCCTAATATGTTTGGTGTTCTCTATGCCTCTTGGAATTTTACCCACATCTCTTTTTTAAGTTTGGGAGGTTTTCTTCTATGAGTTTGTTGAAGATATTCCTGGACCTTGGAGTCAGGAGTCTTTTCTTTCCTCTATGCCTATAATATTTTTTCTGTTTGTTACTTCAGGTTACATCTCCATCACAGTACCCTTGTTCAACCCCTCCCAGTCCTGACCTCACACTCTCTAGCCCTATCCCTTCCATTCCACTCCTCTGCAGTGGACTGTCACTACATATCATTCCCCTGCCCAGTTCAGCAGTCATATGAGGGCCAAGAGCCTCCTCATACACTGGGGGCCTACAAGGCAGCACCACTAGGGTAAAAGTGTCTCATTGACAGGAAAAAAAGTCTATGTTCCTGTTCTCTTTGGTGCATTGGCTGTAGTATAGTTATCCTATACTATATGGCTAAAATCTGACTGTAAGTGAATAGATGCTATGTCCATCCTTCTGAGTCTGGGTTAGCTCACTCAGGATTAACTTCACTGTTTCATCCATTTGGCTGCAAATTACATGATTTCATTGTTTCTGATGGCTGAGTAGTATTTCATTGTGTAGATGTACCACAGTTTTTTTAATCCATTCCTCAGTTGAGGGACATCTGGGTTGTTTCTAGTTTCTAGCTATTACAAATAAGGCTGCTATGAACATAGACATGGAAACATCCTCATGGTTTGGTGAGGAATCATTTGGTTGTATACCCAGAAGTGGTATGGCTGGGTCTTGAGGTAGAGCTATTCCAAGTTTTCTAAGATATTGCCAGACTGATTTCTTAGAAGAACAATACAAAGCATCAGTGAAAACAAGAGTTGGTTCTTTGAGAAAAATCAACAAAATAGACAAACTCTTAGCCAAATTAACTAAAAGGCAGAAGGAAAAACCCAATTCAACAAAGCCATAAATGAAAAGGGAGAAATAACAACAGACATCGAGGAAATCCAGAGAATCTTTAGGTCTTACTTTAAATACCTGTACTCCACCAAATTTGAAAACCTAAGTGAAATGGACATTTTCTTGATTCCACCTTCCGAAATTAAATCAACTTCAGGTTAACAGATTAAACAGCCCTTTAATCCCTAAGGCAATAGAAACAGTCATTAAAAATCTCTCAATCTAGAATGCAGAGACAGGCACATAGGATTTGGAAGGATTGAAGTTTAAAAGCTACTTACAAAAGGCATGCTGAAATTCAAACAACTTGTCCTGTGAGATCTCAAACTATATACACTTAAAGGTTTGTTTAGCTCCAAAATATCAAAATAATTTCTTTTTTTAAAATCTGAATTGAAAGATAATACTTTTTATATTGTCCAAAAACCAAATTTGCTCCAGGAAAAATATTACCTAATTCCCCCCCCCTAAAAAAAAAAAAGGTAGTGTCTCAGAGTTAGGATTAGGGCAAGGCTCTGTTCTTTTCTTTCCAGGAGATTTAAAGCATCTATCCAAGGAATCTAGGGACAACTGGACAACGGAAACCACAGAAGAAAACAGATCAGACATCAAAGAAGACAAGTAGCACAAACAATCCAGCCTTGCAGACTTCCTCAATAGCTGTTTCCTCAAAAGTCTACAACCACAACAACTCATAATCGCTAAGATTGTTCAGCTCCAAAGACTGCTCCAGACAGAACTTCAGTAAAGCCCTGCAGTTCAGCTTCTGTCTCCAAACTTCTTAGGACATGTAAATAGGTGAGCACAAAAGGACTGAATATCAAATGATTCTATCAACATTTTTAACCATTTGCCAATCTTATTTAGGCCCCAAACAGGTTTACTACTCCCTAAATCAGCAGGAAGTCATTTTAAGAGAGCAGACATCCCATCACCAGAAGGTAGGGAGGGTGTTTTCCCCCCTGCTTTGGTCATTTGATAGATAATAGAAAATTTTGTTATTTAGGGGAAGAGATTACAAGCTGTTAAGTGGTCTTTTTAAATAGGTTTTGGAGGTAAGACCCAGGGACTTCTCTCTTTTTCTTTTCTGTATCCTTCTTTCTTTCCTATGTAGGAGTAAACAGACTTGAGAAAAAATTGGACATAGACATAATATAGGAAAGATGAAGAAAAAAAGGACAGATTATTTAATATGCCCTTATACCTTTGTATATTGATACAAAATTAATATTATATTTGGCTAAATTGGTATTGATCTTTGTATATTAATGCAAAATTAAGATTGTATTGGACTACATCAGTATTGATCTTTGTATATTGATACAAAATTAAGATTATATTTGGCCACAATGGTATTGACTCTTGTATATTGATGCAAAATTAAGATTGTATTGGGCTACATAGGTATTGATCTTTGTATATTGATACAAAATTAAGATTATATTTGGCCACATTGGTATTGATCTGTGTATTTTGATACAAAATTAAGGGTAATGCTTTTTAAAGGTATTATACCTAGTAATGCTTAAAAATGCAATGTGAAGTTTTGGCCTTTTGCTACCAACTGTCTGTCATAAACTGTTTAGGATAATTAAGAAATGCAAGCTAATAGTCATGCAAGCGTGTGATTTGGTTAGTTACTATGTCAGTATATCACAGTTTTTTTTTCTAAGCTACTCAGAAATCAAGTTGCTAAGAGACAAGAAAATTTTGCTTATCTAAATATAAGAGATAGACAGGGGCTCTTCAAAAATCTCAAGAGATCTGCAGAATATGGCATTCAAAAATGTTTTCTTAACTTAAGATTTTTTGATATTGAGACATGTCAGCTCCTGACAGCACCCCCTATTCTACTCCAAGTAGAAGATGAGCATCAAAGAATCTCTAGTGGGAGATGGTTGAATCAGTGGCAAGCCTATCTCTTGGCATGAAAAAACCCCTTGCTTCAACTGTAGACAGACTTCTGTCCAAAAAGGACAAAACTTGGAAGCAGGTAAGTCGACAGCCTCGCTCTGCCAAGACAGGGTAGGAAAGTTCTTCATAATTCCTGCTTTACAATCAATGTCTGTCAGAGAAACTGGGCCAAACAGCTGAAGATTGATGCTGTAATGTATGGAGAGAAAATGGGAACTGTCCAGGCAGCCACTGGTATGTCATTTCTTAGTTCTGGAAGCTGCAGGCCCTGTACTTCCTATAAAATCAGATATATTTATCCCTCTCAGGTCTCTGAGGTGGTTGAAGAATAGATAGCTAGAGTCTCATAATTAAATTCTGAGTTGTTTAGGAGTCAAGAGAGTGTTATAAATCTAAGAAGATGCTTTTAAAATTGTGTTGCAAGTTAGTATGATTGTTTGTTGAGTTAGATATAGAACTTTAAACTCATGGAGATGGTTAGATAGTAGAATGTTAAAGTCAGGTGCCAAATACATATGGACTGGACATTGGGAATGTATGCTAAGCCATATAACTCTTATAATTGTGGCCTATTTATTTCTGTTGTTTTGTATTTATTGTTATAAGAGAAAGAACCATTGGTTGGACTGAAAGGGGGAGCTGTTGTGGGGAAAATGATATACCTTAAACTTAAAAAAAAGGGAAGAGGATTGGGGGTTGAGGGAGAAGAGGGTGGGAGGGTGGGACCGGAGGGTGCAGTAGGGAGGGGATTGTGATTGAGATGTAACTTGAAGAAATAAAAAATAAATTTAAAAAATCTCCCAACCAAAAAAAGCCCAGGGCCAGATAGTTTCAGCACAGAATTCTACCAGATCTTCAAAGAAGTGCTAATTCCAATACTCTTCAAAATCTTCCACAAAATAGAAACAGAAGCAACACTGCCAAACTCATTCTATGAGGCCACAGTCACCCTGATACCTAAACCATACAAATACCCAACAAAGAAAGAGAACTTCAGAACAATCTCCCTCATGAACTTAGATGCAAAAATATTTAATAAAATACTGACAAACCGAGTCCAGGAACACATTGAAAGTATCATACACCATGATCAAGTAAGCTTCATCCCAACAATGCAGGGATGTCTACAGTTCTTTGGTTCTGTCTTTTCATTCAGTCCTTGATTTCTTGGATGTTATGGGTAAGAATATTTTTAGATATTTTTACTCTCTTTTGTTGTTGTACTTATTTCTTCAATCGAATCTTCCATGCCTGAGATTATATCTTCTATCTCTTGTATCCTATTTGTGACACTCATGTCTGTAGTTCCTGTTCTCTTCCCTTTGTTTTCCACCTCCTGTATTTTCTCTGCTTGCACTTTTTTTTTCATTACTTCCATTCCCACTTTCAATTCTTGAACTGTCTTATACATCTCCTGTTCCAATTTGGTTGACTTTGCCTGCAAATCTTTCACAGCACTGTCTCTTTCCCACTCTTGTTTGGATGAGTTAGCTTGGCACTCTCTAATGGAATTCCCCATTGTTTTCATTTGCAACATTGTGATTTCTTTAAATTCTTTCAGGGATTTCGGCTTCTTGTAAGGCCTCTATCATTTTCCTAAGTGTGGATATGTCATCATTTCCATGTGTTTCAGCTGTGGTGGGATGATCAAGGGTTGCTGTACCAGCATAGGTGAATTTTGTTTGAGTTTTATTTCCCTGTCTTTTGTCAGTTCTCTTCTTTTGCTACCCTTTAGCCATCTGGTTGTCCTTAGCTGTTTATTCCTAGTGCCTTCTGGACTTAGTGCCAAAGAAGCTTTGGTGTAGAGGCCATATTATCTTGGTGATCTGTAGCTCTCCACAGGCTGCATAGGGCCTTGTATTGGGGGTTGGTTCTCAGTGGACCTCCCACAAGTCACCCCTTCCTGTTGTGTCCCAACTGGGTACTCAGGTCAGGGGTTGGGGTGCGATGTGTTATTACCAGCTGCAGGTTTCTGAGATTCAGCTTGTCTTCTTAGTGATGTCGGTGGGGGTTGGCACGTCACAAACTCCAGGCTAGAAGTGTAGTTCCCCTGCAGCTTATACATCAGTTCTGTGGTCGTGGACTTCTCAAGCTGCTCTCAGGGGCCTCTCGGGTTCCACATGCTTCTGGCAATTCCCCTGTAATTAGGGTGTCAGGGCTGGGACCAGGACCGTGGTCCTAGTCCTCCCAGGCTGCTCTCAGAGGGCTCCCAATTTCAACCTTTTCATCTCAGTCAGAAGCTCTGTGGTTCAGTGGTACACATTCACCATGGCAGCATGTAATTGTCCCAAACTCCTTACTGCTATGGACTGAGACCTAGATGCTGTAGATTGAGGCTGTAGACTGAGGGCCTTGCCAAAGTGGGCATGGGCAGCGAGTTCCAATATGCAGTTCACAAGCTGTCTACAGCAATTGGACTCAGGGGAATCTCAGATGCCCTTTCCCTGCCAGGAGCCCTATGTTCCAGAACAGCTTGCCTGGGTTGGCAGTGCTTCTAATAGTTTCCCTGTAGCTAGGGTGTGAGGACTTTGTTTATGGTCCTCCAAAGCTACTCTCAGGTGAGTCTCAGGGTCAACATGTGCCTCTCAGACTGAAGTTCTGTGAACTGGTGCAGGCTGGTTGCTTGGGCTGCACACAATAGTCTAGAACTGCTTTACTTCTCTGGGCTGAGATGTCAATGCTGTACCCTGAGTCCCCAGTGGGGTGTCCAGCTGAGGGGCCAGTTGAGGGGGGGAGCAGGGAGTTTCAATATATAATCTATATGCTGTCCACAGCACCCCTGGACTCAGCAAAACTTAGTGCCTGTTAGTTCAATCCTCCAGCTACCAGTCAGCCAGATGCCAGCATGTTTCAAATCCCTGGGAGAATTGCCCTCAGTCTTACTGTAGTGGCTACACTGGTCCTCTTTTGGATGTCAGAACACATCCAAAAGATGGGAGGTGCGGACTCCATGAAACTGAGGAGGTCCTCTGTTTGGAGGCCGAAGCTACCAGCTGATGTCCTGAAAAGATCCAATCTGCTGGCTCTTCCAATGCATTGGGAAGTGCTCTCTTTCCTGGTGGTGTCTGGTGCCTCGGTTCTTCCACTGTCTATATGTCCAGTACAGAGTTCTTTATTGACCCTGTCTTTTCTGGAAAAGCCCGGATAGACTTGTGCCTCTCAAACTGTTGTTCAGCAGGAATATATCTTTGCAGTGGTCCAGTCAGTCTTCCTGATGATCAGAATGTGTCCAAGCTTATTGCTGCCATCTTGCTGGCTATTCATACACCTTCAATCCCAACACACTGGAGACAGAAACATGCAGATCTCTGAGTTCAAGGCCAGCCTGACACAGAGCAAGCTCCAAATAGAGAAAAACTTAGATCCAGGAGTAGTAGGATTAATCCCAACAATTGGGAGGCACATGCCTTTGATCCCAACACTTGGAAGACAGAGGCAGGCACATAAGATTTACAATGATTTAAGTTTAAAAGCTACTCACAAAAGGCATGCTGAAATTCAAAGTGAATACTCCTTTGAGATCTCAAAATATATACACTTAATGACATGTTTAGTTTCAAAATATCAAAAGAATATTTTTTAAATCTCAATTGAAAGATAATACTTTTTATATTGTCAAAAACCCCAACTTGCTCTAGGAAAGATATTACCTGCCAAAAAAAGAAAAAAAAGAAGAAGTAGCACCCCACATTTAGGATTAGGGCAGGGTTCTGTTCTTATAATTCCAGGAGACTAAAAGCATCCATCTAAGGAGTCCAGGGACAAGTGGGCAACTGAAACTTCTGAAGAAAAGGGACCAGACACCAAAGAAGGCAAGTAGTCCAGATAATCTAGCCTCACAGACTTCCTCAGTAGCTGTTTCCTCAAAATCTACAACCAGAACAACCCAAACCAGCTAACTAAGGTGGTTGAGTCCCACAGACTGTTCCAGTGAGGACTTCAGTAAAGCCCTGAAGTTCATTCAGCCTCTGACTACAGACTTCATAGGACATTTAAATAGCTGAGCACAAAAGGACTGAACATCAAATGTTATTATTAACTTGCTTAACCATTTTTCCATTCTTATTTTGGCCCCCAAACAAGTTTCCTACATCCCAAATCAGCAGGAAGTAATTTCAAGAAAGTGAAGTCCTATTCCCAGATGGTGGGGTGGGTGATTTATTTTTCTCTCTTTTTTCTTTTTCCTCCCTCTTTGGTCATTTGGTGGGTTATAGATATTCGTTGTTATTTATGGGGATTGGTTACAAGTTGTTAAATGGTCTTGTTAAACAAGGTTTTGGAGGATAAACCCAGGGATTTCTTTCTTTTTATTTTCTCTGTCTTGATTTCTCTCCTATGTATGGGGGGGGGGGGGAGAAGACTTAAAAAAAGGGATATAGACACAATATAGGAATGATAAAAAGGGATAGATTATTAAATATGTTCTTATATCTTTGTATATTGATAAAAGTTAAGATTATATTGGCTACATTGGTATTGATCTTTGTATATTGATACAAAATGAGGTTAACTCTTTTTAAGTTATTGTACCTATGTAATGCTTAAAAAATGCAATGTGAAGTTTTGGCCTTTTGATAGCAATTGTCACAAACTGTTTAGGATAAGTAAGAAATGCAAACTATTGTCCCTGAGTGAGGATTAGGGCAGGGCTCTTATCTTTCCAGGAGAATCAAAGCATCCATTCAAGGAACCCAGGGACAACTGGACAACGGAAACCTCAGCAGAAATCAGAATCAGACACCAAAAGAAGACGAGTGACCCAGATGATTCAGCCTGACAGACTCCCTCAATAGCTGTCTCCATCAAAAGCCTACAACCACAACAACTCAATATCGCTAAGACCGTTCAGCTCTACACAATGCCCCAGCCAGAACCTCAGTAAAGCCTGGAAGTTCAGCTTCTGCCTACAAACTCCTTAGGACATCTAAACAGCTGAGAACAGAAGAACTGAACATAAAAGGATTGTATTAACATTTTTTAACCATTTTTCCATTTTGGTTTGGGCCCCAAACAGGCTTACTACGACCCAAATCAGCAGGAAGTCATTTTAAGAGAGCGACATCCCATACCCAGAGGGTGGGGAGGGTGTTTCTCCGGCCCCCCCTTTTTTTTGGTTATTTGAAGGACAACTGAAAACTCTGTTATTTAGGGGAAGAGATTACAAGTTGTTAAATGGTCCTGTTTAATGGGCTTTGGAGGTTAGAACCAGGGTATTCCTTCTTTCCCTTTTCTGCATCCTTCTTTATCTCCTGTGTAGGAATGCACGGACTTGAGAAAAATTGAGACATAGACATAGCACAGGAAGGACCAAGAAGAAGGGTCAGATTATTGAATATGCCCTTATACCTTTGTATATTGATACAAAATTAGTAGTATATTTGGCTAAAGTGGTATTGACCATTGTTTATTGTGCAAAAATAAGATTGTATTGGTCTACGTCGGTATTGATATTTGCATATTGATACAAAATTAAGATTATAGTTGGCCACAATGGTATTGACCCTTGTATATGGATGCAATATTAAGATTATATTGGGCCACATAGGCATTGATCTTTGTATATTGATACAAAATTAAGAGTATATTTAACCACATTTGAATAGATCTTTGTATATTGATACAAAATTAAAGGTAACGCTTCCTAATGGTATCGTACCTAGAGATACTTAAAAATGAAATGTGAAGCTCTGGCCTCTTGATACCAACCGTCTTAAACTGTTTAGGATAGTTAAGAAAAACAAACTCCTAGTCATGCATGCATGTCACCTTGTTAGCTACTATGACAGTCTATCACAGATATTCTCTAAGCTACTCAGTAATCAAATTGTTAAGAGACAAGCAACATTTGCTTATCTAAATACAAGAGATAGATAGGGCATCTTCAAAAATCTCAAGAGATCTGCAGAATATGGCATTCAAAGATGTGGTCTTAAATTAAGATTTTTTTTTGATATTGTGACATATCAGCTCCTGACAGCACCCCCTATTCTACTCCAAGTAGAAGAAAAGCATAGAAGAATCTCCAGTGTGAGATGGTTGAATTAGTGGCAAGCCTATCTCTTGGCATGTAAAAACTCCTTGCTTCAACTGCAGACAGACTGCTGTCCAAAAAGGACAAAACTTTGTTAGCAGGGAAGTCGACAGCCTAGCTCTGCCAAGACAGGGTAGGTTAGTCCTTCATAATCCCTGCTCTACAATAAATGTCTGTCAGAGAAACAGGATCAAAAGGCTGAAGACTGATGCTAGAATGTATGGAGAGAAAATGGGAACTGTCCAGGTAGTCACTGGTTTGTCATTTCTTAGTATTGGAAGCTGCAGGCCCTGCACTTCCTATATAATCAGATATATTTATCCTTCTCAGCAATCTTAGGTGGTTGAAGAATAGACAGCTTGAGTCTCATAGCTAAATTTTGAGTTGTTTAGGAATCAAGAGGGCGTTCTAGATCTAAGAAGATGGTTATAATAGTGATGCCAGTTAGTATGAAAGCTAAGTCAGTTATAGAACTTTAAACTCATGGAGATGGTTAGAAGGTAGAAGGTTAGAGTCAGGGGCCAAATATGTATGAACTGGACATTGGGAAGGTATACTGGGCCATTTAACTCTCATAATGTGGCATATTTAATTCTTCTGTTTTGTATAGAATTTACTGTTGTAAGAGAAAGAACTATTTGTTGGATTGAAAAGGGAAGCTGTTTGGGGGGGGGAGATGGTGGAAGGTTGGGACAGGAAGGGGGAGTTTTGAAGGGTTTGTGACTGAGATGTAACTTGAAGAAAAAAAAAATAAAGTACTTATATAAAAAAAAAGAAATGCAAATAGTCATTCAAACATATCATTTTGTTAAGTACCAGCATAGTTTCTCACAGATACTTTCTAAGTTAATCAGAAATCAAGTTGCTGACAAGCAAGATTTACTTACTCAAATATACGGAGATAGATAGGAGGTCTTCAAAAACCTCAAGAGATCTTCTGTAGAATACGGCATTCAAAGATGTTTTCTTAACTAAAGATTTTTTGATTTGAGACATGTCAGCTCCTGACAGCATCCCCCATTTTACTCCAAGTAGATGATGAACATTGAAGAATCTCCATTTGGAGATGATTACATTAGTGGCAAGCTTGTTACTGGGCAAGAAAAATCCCTTGTTTCAACTGTAGACAGAATTCTGTCCAAAAAGGACAAAAGTTGGAAGCAGGGAAGTCAACAGTCTAGCTCTGCCAAGACAGGGTAGGCAAGTCCTTCATAATTCCTGCTTTTCAATTAATATCTGTCAGATACTCGACCAAAAGGCTGAAGATAGGTGCTCTAATGTATTGAGAGAAATTGGGGACTGTCCAGGCAGCCAGTTGCTATCATTTCTTAGTTTTGGAAGCTGCTGGCTCTGCACTTCCTGTTCATTCAGATATATTTATCCTTCTCAGGTCTCTGATATGGTTGAAGACTAGATACAGTCTCACAGTTAAATTTTAAGTTCTTTAGGAATGAAGAGAATGTTCTAGGTCTTAGAATATGTTTTTAAGTTGATAATGCAAGTTAGGATTGAAACTGTGTTAGGGGAGAGGAGAGGAATGAGAAGGAAATGAACAAAGGAAAACCAGTTCTACATAAATCTACATTTTCTGTCATTTAAATATATACAAAGCCAAATACATTTTTATGTTAGCCATTAATTTAAGAATTTAACACCACATTTATGGAGTTTAACCAAAATAAAATGCTGACCTCTGATACTAATATCAAAAAAAAAGAAAGAAAGAAACTGAGTTAGGTATAGAACTTTAAAGTCATTGAGATAGATGGATAATAGAATATTAATATTCACCCCAATATGTATGGACTGGACATTGGGAATGTATGTCATACTTTATAATTTTCATAATTATGGCCTAATTGTTTCTTTTTGTTTTGTATTGTATTTATTGTTCTAAGAAAAAGAATTTTTCATTGGACTAAAAGGGGGAGCTGTGTGGGGGAAAAAGATACACCTTAAATAAAAAAAAAAGATAGGAGGCTGATGAGTTAGAGGGTAGGAGAGTGGGCCTGGGAGGTAGGAGGGAGGGGGAATATGATTGAGATGTAACTTTAAGAAATAAATAAATTGTAAATAATTCTTTAAGGGCTCTTCTTTTAAGGCCTGTGTCATTTTCATAACCTCATATTTAAGGTTGTTTTCTTGTGTTTTAGATGTCGTAGGGCATCCAGGGCTTGCTGCTGTAGGATAGCTATGTTGTTGTGGTGCATTGTGCCTTTGAGTTTGTGTTTCTTGAGTTCTTACACTGACCTCTAGCCATTTGGTTGTCCCTGGTGTTGAATGGTTGTTTCTCTTTCTTGATGGACCTATCAAGAGTATGGGTCGAGCCCTGGGTCAAAGGCTGGATGCTCCTGGGCATGGCAGCCCTCTTTGGGGTGCTGGGTCAGGAAGGAGACTGGATCCCAGGCAGTAGTCTGCAACTTACCTCTGCTGGTTCTGTCTCAGTTATCTCCACAGTTAGGGGATTGTGGTCTGGGGTATCCAACCTGAGTAATCTTTAGGTCCTTGGTCCCAGCAGCTCACTTCTGGGAGTCGGGTGGTTTCCTGGACTGGAAGTCAAATCTGTGTGTCACTTGGATCTGTTAGCCCTTTCCAGGACGTCGGGTTCCAGAAGTCTATCTTCTCTTCTTTGGCCATGTGGGAAAAATGTCCTCACTCTATTCTCCTGAGACGAGTATTTCCTACTAGTGCCTATTTCTCAGAATATCATTCTTGTGATTCTCACTATCATAAATTTTCTGTAAATAATTTTTCCTCTGTATTATTTAATGGCAGAATATTCTTTATTTTTACAACTTTTGGATTGCATTCCACCTTTTAACATGCACTTTACTTCTAGAAATAGCTGTCTAGATCATCTTGAGCTGTTTCCTCCCATCTTTTATTAGAAATTTATTTCCTGTCCTACCAAAATTGTGTTTGTGAGTCATGATCTTATCTTTTCTTGAATAATGACAAGTCACCAATAAGTTTTAAAATATTTGGCCTTTAGCAGATCATTTGACATAGACACTTGTACCCTAATTTTTGACTTAGCTTTGGTGACACTATGCTTTCTTGACTTTCCAGCTAATTTTCTGGGCAGTTTTTCTTAACATTTTCTAATTCTTTCCTATCTTTCCAATTTATTTGGATTAACTTAAGGTTAAATTATTCTGTATTTTTTTAATGTATTCACTCTTTCTTACCCTGGGAATTTATTAGGTCTCATATCTTTAATGCACTGAATAATAAGCCACATTTTATCTCTAATTTCAACCTCTGTTCTTGTGCTGTAGGTTTATATATTCAAATGCCTCCTTGTTATTTCAACCTGACATATGATAGACGTATCAAACTTATTATTGTCTGTCCTAACCCAATTTCTATTTTTTCTTGTCTCATCACTCTTCTGAAACTTCATCAATTTTCATAACTGGAATGCTGATTTCCATTTTCAACTTTCTTGCCAAGTCAAATTCTTTCTGTAGTTCCCAGGAATGAAGTGGAATGTTTTCTAGGTAGAGGAATAAAGATAAATATGAATTTTCTTTTAAGAGAAACACTGCTTCAGTAAGTGTAACTATCTTACTTTGAGCTTTAATAGTCTTTTTTGTTCTTCTGTGCATACTTGAAACTTTGTGTATGGAGGGTCTTGATGATGTGTTATAGGATTTTGTTAATAAGTAAATCATAAAAATATTTCACTGCATTGTAAATAAGCTTGATCTGTTTAAAATGGTTTTGAGGCCCTGCATGGTGGCACATGCCTTTAATCTCTGCACTCAGGAGATGAATCTCTGTGAGTTCAAGGCAAACCTAATCTACCAAGTGAGTTTCAGGACAGCCAGGACTACACAGAGAATCCTTGTTGAAACAAAAACCAAAACCTACCACCTAACGAAACAAACAATAGATAGAATTGTTTTGCCTTGCTATCAATATTGCATGTACGTATCATATGGTTTACAAGGTATAAACCCACATCAATAGGTTATTATATAGTACAGCTCATAATTTATTTACATCTCACTTTTTCTTTTCATCGGAAGTCTTTTTTTCCCCTATTCTATAACATCTCACGGGACCTCTGACTCCTCAGTTCCTCTAATATTTCTCAGACATTAGTTGTGTTTAAAATCCTCAATAATTTTGAGTAACATTCTTCTATCAATTGGGTCATTTTGTTGGCCTTCCATATAATAACTTTTTGTCCTTTGTTACTCCATATTCTCAGTTTATTTCCAATCACCTCTAAGTGCTATTGACCATGGTATTTCCCCTTTAGCTAGGAAAGTTAAAGAGTGACGAGAAAGAGTTGTCAAATCATTTTCTCTGGAAAGAAGGATTTTCATGGAGAAGCCTCTTGAGATATTTAATGTTGATTATGACTCTTCCTGGGCCAGATATGAGAGAAAATTTTTAGCTCTTTATTGTAAATATATGGTAGGATTCTAGACATAAAGCACATGGTAAATATCATATATCCATAAAACTGCAGCCACAAAGGTTTCTCATTCTCACCTTGGGTCACACCAGTTTTTGAGAACTATCATCACTACTGGGTTGACAGCTGTTCCACAAAAAGTCTCTATTTAAGTCTTTATGAATTTCATTTGTGTCTCAAAGGTCTATGTGCTACATCTTATGCCTAACCATGGCCAATCACAAAGATTTTATTAGCTGTCTTAGTTGCTGTTCTAGTGCTGTGATGAAACACCATGAGTATGCCAACTTACAAAAGGAATCATTTTATTGGAGGCTTGCTTATGGTTTAAGAAGGTTAGTCCATGATCACCATGGTGGAAAGCATGGCCACAGACAGGCAGACATGACACTGATAACTGAGAGACCACATCAGATTCATAAAGTTGGAAACAGACAGAGAACAAGACTGGGGCTGGCATGGGCTTTTGGAATGTCAAAGCCCACCTCCACTGACACACTTCCTCCAATAAGGCCATCAACTTTAACAAGGCCACACATCCTCATTCTTCCCAAATACCTGGAGACCAATCATTCAAACATATGATCTTCTGGGGTACAGTTACAGGTAAGTATTCACCCCCCCCCCAAGCCGACCATTTTCTTCTCATATCTTTACTTTTACATCTCTATTGGAAAGTCATTTAATGGATATTTTCCCTCTGTATTCTTTCTTTGGAACATCTCATTGCAAACAAGATTTCCAAAACAAATACAAATTTAAATGTGCCAGGAGTTGAGGTAAGCTGGCAAGAGTTGGGTTGTCATTGAGAGGAGTTAATTAAAACCACCAAGCAAAAATAAACATTGATCAACTTTTGAATCATGACCCTTGCATTCCTCTTAGTTCCTTCATTTTTATAAGGCAAATGTCTGCAGCAAACCAATAGGGAACAGATAAAGTATGTACATTTTAATATTTGCAGATCCTTCCTCAGAGTTTTTCTAGATTGATCTCACCTAGAGTCTTACTTGTACCTGTTCTATGTGATGAGATCTGCGGCTTACATTTGATATGGAAATGAGTTAAGATTTTGATGTTGGGATGCTATATATGTATTTTACACATGGGGAAGGGATGGCTTTGGTCAGCTCAATCTGTAGTAGAATGAGTGTGTTTCCTCAGATGATATGCTCAAATCTTAACCCGTGTCCAAAAAAGTGACCATATCTGGAAATATAGCCCTTCAGAGACTTATTCACCTGAATTCACGCTTAACAGGGATGACTCTTTTCTTAAAATTTATTTTACATATATGAGAGCTCTATCTTATCTACCCCCAAATGCCAGAAGAGGCATTAGATTCTAGTAGAGATGGTTGTGAGCCACCATGTGGTTGCTGGGAATTGAACTCTGCTCCTCTAGAAGAGCAAACAGTGCTCTTAACCACTGACCCATCTCTCCAGCCTCAGGGATGACTCTTAAAATCAGTGAGCAGTCTTTATGAGAGAAAGGAGAAGAGGATTTCTAATAATAGTAAAATATGAGGTGAAAGAGATAGATTGACAACCGATTGTGAAGCAAAAGAAACTAGAACTTGATGATTTAGAAAGATCTTAGCCTGTCTGTATTGCACAGAGGCAACAAGCGGATGGAAGAGACAAACAATAAAAAGATATCTATATGACGATTAAGAAGCAATTGGAGTGGTGTAGTTACAAAGCAGAAATCACAAGGGCTTATCAAAGGAAGGTAAGGAAAAGAAAGAAGGGAGTCTTCAGAGTGAGAATGGCTTTACCAATAAATTGATTTTGAATTTCTATCATCATTAGCTGGAAAAAACGTGATATCTTTTGTTCAAAGCAATCCTAGTTTGTATTCTTGTGGCATATTGGCTAAGGTAATGACCCACCATCTAAATATGTGGCCTTACCTTCTGCTCAGGTAAGTGAGTTTTGTCTTTGTCTCTCAGTGTGAGGTAGTCCCTTATGATTTCAGGTTAGTAGTTTAGCTTGAAAATTCAGTTCTTTGGGTATGTGTATCAAATCCTCATTTTTCAATTTTTCCATAGTCAGTTAATTATTTCTTTCAAGGATGGGAACAATGACTTCTACATGCTTACTATATCAGAGCTAATTTTTAAGGTCTCACTGTTCTTTTTTTGTTGTTGGTTTTATTTTTAAAAAAGACTGATTTTATATATATATATATATATGTTTGTTTGTGTGTGTGTGTGTGTGTGTGTGTGATTGTGTGGGTATATGCAAGTGAGTGCAGATACCTGCAGAGGTCAGAAGAGGGTACTGGATCCTCTAGAGCTGTAGTTACAGATGTTTGTGAACCAATCTGTGAACCATGCAGTGTTGGTTCTAGGAACTGAATTTCTTCTTTGGAAGAGAGCAAGTACCATTTGCCATTGAGCTATCTCTCAGATCCTTGTTTCATAGATTTGAGCAAGGCTCTCATATAGCTCAGGCTGGCCCTGAATTCACTACACTGAAGATGACCTTGAATTGCTGATCCTCCTGCCAAGTGCTGAGAACATACATGTTTGCCTAGGCCTATTTCATTATTTTTGATATATTTTCCCCATTTCAAATTTCCTTATACTATTATATATCTATATATCTGGCTGTCATCCACCCACTCATCCATCCATCCATCCATCCATCCATCCATCCATCCATCCATCCATCTGCTTACCTATTTTTTTTTTTTTTTGGTTTTTTCGAGACAGGGTTTCTCTGGTTAACAGCTCTGGCTGTCCTGGACTCGCTTTGTAGACCAGGCTGGCCTCGAACTCGCAAAGATCCGCCTGCCTCTGCCTCCCAAGTGCTGGGATTAAAGGCGTGCGCCACCACCGCCCGGCCAGCTTACCTATTTTTGAGGCAAGCTCTTGACATGTTTTTGAATTGAATGGGTTTTATTGAATTCCTGGTTGATTTTCCTGTGTAAGCTTTCTAAGGAGCTTCCATCACAATTATTCCTTCTACATTTTGACAGATCATCTATAGAACATGTGAGATTTCTTTCTTTCTTTCTTTCTTTCTTTCTTTCTTTCTTTCTTTCTCTCTCTCTCTCTCTCCTCTCTCCTTCCCTCCCCCCCCCCCCCTCTTTTTTTTTTTTTCCCCCCCCCCCCCGTAAGGCTTCTGTCATAGGCTACTCTCTTTTCCTTCAAATGATAGCCTTATACTTAATCTTTAAATCCTCTGTCAGAGCATCAGCTTATCTGTGAAACCTCAGGGTTTCCTTCTTTGCCTGACTGAAACAAATTCTTTTTCACTCACTTTGCTTATTAAATGCTTTGATACTTCCTTGATTATTGTCATAATCATGTTAAATTATAGCTGTTTCTTCCCTCAACAAAAATAAGCTTATATATGTTTTAGACATCTGATGTTCTGAGTTATAGTTGGCTATTATCTAAAATAGATTGCTTCATGTTTATTTATCACTATAGAACATTGTTTTCCTAGGTGACATGAATGTGTTCTTATTGTCCAACACTGCGTTTTTATTTTTCAAACAAGTATTTTGAGTGTTTAAAGAGGGAGGCATTCAAATACATATGGACTGGACATTGGGAATACATGCTAAACCATATAACTCTTATAATTGTGGCCTATTTATTTCTGTTGTTTTGCATTGTATTTATAGTTATAAGAAAAAGAACCATTTTTTGGACTGAAAGGGAGAGCTGTTGTGGGGAAAAAAGAAATAACTTAAACTAAAAAAAAAAAAAAAGAAGGGAAGAGGATGGGGGGTTGAGGGGGAGGAGGGTGAAAGGGTGGGACTGGAGGGGGGAGTAGGGAGGGGATTGTGATTGAGATGTAACTTGAAGAAATAAAAAATAAATTATTAAAAAAGAGGGAGGCATTATTCTAAAAGCTGTGGATATAAGAAAGAGAACACAAGAAAAGATGTGTTTACAGGCTTCACATAGTTTTGATTATAAAATATATATGTGTACATAATATATATATTGCTGTAATTTATATTTTTATATACATACAAATTACAGCAAATGGTCATGTGGATAGATAAAATAAGGACTGTGATGGGACAATTGTGATGCTGAAGATTGAGGTTAAATGCACATGTGAGATGCTGGTCAGCACAGACATCACTCTGGAGGTGATATTTAAGATGAGGTCTTAGAAGAGAAGGAAAGAAATTCTGGAGGATGATAGATTACTGCTTTCTTCTTTCAGAGCTCATGCTCATGGTACTACTTTTTTTTTTCGAAAAAAAAAAGGCTGAAGATTGATGCTGTAATATATGGAGAGAAAATGGGAACTGTCCAGGCAGTCATTGGTATGTCATTTCTTAGTTTTGGAAGCTGTGGGCCCTGCACTTCCTATATAATCAGATATATTTATTCCTCTCAGGTCTCTGAGGTGGTTGAAGAATAGATAGCTAGAGTCTCATAGTTAAATTTTGAGTTGTTTAGGAATCAAGAGGGTGTTCTGGATCTAAGAAGATATTTTTAAAATTGTGAGGCAAGTTAGTATGAAGGCTGAGTTAGATATAGAACTTTAAACTCATGGAGATGGTTAGATAGTAGAATGTTAAAATCAGGTGCCAAATACATATGGACTGGACATTGGGAATGTATGCTAAGCCATATAGCTCTCATAATTGTGGCCTATTTATTTCTGTTGTTTTGTATTGTACTTATAGTTATAAGAAAAAGAACCATTTGTCGGACTGAAAGGGAGAGCTGTTGGGGGAAAAAAGAAATATCTTAAACTAAAAAAAAAAAATGGTAGAGGATGGGGGTTTGAGGGGGAGGGGCGTGGAAGGGTGGGACTGGAGTGGGGAGTAGGGAGGGGATTGTGATTGAGATGTAACTTGAAGAAATAAAAAATAAATTATTAAAAAAAGATATTTATTTCAATCTAACAGACCTTTTGCTTATATATTATGGTTTCCAATTTTGTGTTTTTATGGGTTTTGTTTTGTTTTTTTTAAATTTATTTTGGTACTACTTTTGAAAGTGTGCATATGCATACTTCTGGGCCAGGAACGTTGCTGTCCACACATATAACAAGACAAGGTGAGGAAAGGAGTTCAAGAGGGAGAAAGAAAATTTATTAGTAGGTTGATATTTGGTAGTTGTTCAGTAACTATCAAACATCACACAAAATTAGCACATTATCTCATTTAATTCCACAGCAACCTTGAACTTATGTGTAAGAAGTTGATCCCCCAAAAAGGCAATTTTCTTTCACAAGGTTGTAGAACTACGAAATTAATGTGTGGAAGAATTGGGAAATGAACTCAGAGATATGTACTATGGACTGTCTTGCCCTATTCATCATGATATGTTGCTTCATGTCAATAAATATATATTGAATAAAAGAATATATTGAATCTTGAGAGTCTTGTAAGTGTGGACACTTAAAACACTACTATATCATAAGGGATTTTGTATTTTATCAAAGATATGTTTAGTTGAATATTTGAAGTCATGTAAATTACATATGGATACAGTTCTGTCTTCTCTTCAATTTATAATATTCTGTTTACTTCTGTAACAACTATTGTTTACACAGCCTAGGAAGGCCAGGAGTTCATTTTTATTTGGGACATTTGTATTTTAGAAGGAGTAAAAAACTTGAACCTGTAGACAGTCTTCAAGCATTGTGATTTATAATGTAGCCCAGTATGGGAATGTGTTGTTTTCAAATATACAAAACAAGATGTATTTTAATTTGGGGAAAGTTGATGGCATTTTATGCTCAGGGAGTTTCAACATGAATCCTTTTCACCTGCAGCCTTTGCAACCAACAGCCTTTTGTTCCTCAGCCCAGGAAAATGTGTTTCACATTAAGTAATGGCAGAAGCATCTGTTTCTGTCACTGTGAATGCTCATCAATGTCATTCCACAAATGCAAATAACATGAGATCCTTAAAAAAAAAGGATCCTTGTGATATAATTTAGTTTGCATTGAGGGTTAGGAAATGAGTTATTCTCCAAGATCTTGCTTTAACTGACGACTAAGCTTTGTGTGAAATTCATAAACAGAATCTTGGGCTAGTTAATCATTTAAAGATAAGCTAAAGCCAGTTTGGAGATATATATATATATATATATATATATTTTTTTTTTTTTTTTCTCATTCAGGTTCCATGAAATAGGGGGACTCATTCTACATGTGTGTTATACCTTCCAGCTGCAGACAGATAAACCAAAACAGAGATTCAAAGAGGAAACCTTTGTAACAGTAAATTTTTATTTATCACACATATATTTATCAATAATTAAAAATTACCTAACAATTGTCTATAAATTTCCTATGTATATTATATATATGTAATTTTGTATATATATACACACATATTATTATATATATGTGTATGTGTGTGTGTGTGCATGAGTATATATATGCTAGATGAGAAAACGAGAAGAATAGTTAATTTAAGAGACTGAGCTGAGCTCTAGGCCAGGATTTCAGTGTCTGGGTTCAAGTTTTTTACCTTACCGTGAATAATTGGGTGACCTTGAGCAAGCTCTTTATTCCTCATCCAGTGCTAGATTCTGACACTTGGGAAGAGCCTCATCATCTAGAATAGTGCAGCCCAATGTGTGCACAGTCAGCTGTAGATGGCAGATGATGATTTTTAAGTGTATAGTATAAAATGACATGACATTAGATAACTTTGGGTCTTATGACTTAGAATGTTCCTTGATTGCTCTGGTCCCCAGGAAGAGAAAGTCAAAATTTGTTGCTTATATGTCCTTATGATTGTGTTGAACACTTCACAGTTCTCTTTATCACACATGTATTTACCAATATTTAACAATTACCTAACAATTGTCTATAAATTTCCTAAATCCTAAACCCAAACCCTAATTGAAACCTAACACCTAAAACTTCTTAGTATCTATAATACAAACATTTAACATTAACCTAAGTTTTCTCAAAAGGATATTTTCTCTGAGCATGGGTCCTGATGGATGTCTGGTCTTCATACAATTTTTCAGTTTTAAAGTCTCTTAAAGCCTCTGAATTTCATTCATTCCCTTGTGGTCTTAAGACCAATTAACGATTCAGATGCTTATGGCCTGCAAAGGTCCGAAGTCCTGGAGTACCTTGTCTGAACACTCCCGAATCTCAGGGAGAATCTGTCCCGATTCAGACCCGAAACGGGTCAACACCAGAGGGTGAAACTTTCCGATGAGATTGTGATGCGTGTTCTTTTATGGTTGAGGAAAACCTTGAGTGGATCAGGAACAGGAGAGAGAGCCCGCCCAGCTTTCACATGCATCCTGCCTTATATATCTTCACCTGTGGGCAGAAGCTTTTGTGCACTTTTAAAGTTGGTTCCAGGAGCTCAGTCTTTTTCAAAAAAGTTTTTTTTGCAGGGGAGAATTCACAGGTGGTCCACAGATGTGGGCAGGTGCCTCGGGGCATGTCATTCAGATGCTTTTGGAAGAAATGACTTCAGACCTCCGGAGGGCGGGCATCCCAGGGGGCATGTCCTGCCCCCAGCCCCAAGATCAAAGAGGTCCTGGTGGTCCTTGGTTAGTTCCCAAGGACATGTCATTGGGATGAAGTCTTCTATCTTAAAAGTCCAGCCTTATTCCAAGTTCCCTGTGCTATATATGCTAACACTAAACCTACCACAAAGCTTTGTTTGTCACTTCTTCCCTGATGTTGCCTTCCCATCTTGCTGGCAAGTTCATCTATCCTGCTGCCATTACTGCCCTTCACTGACATCAGAATCCCACTTTGTTGACTCTCCAACATGAATTGAAAATCCTTGTCCCTCCAGGAAGCCTCTAGGCTTTCAGTAGCAGACTGGCACTACTGAAGCATCTAGCATCACAGACTGAGAAGCTACTGGGTTCTCAGACTCTATAGTATGAAAACAGCCATTTTTGTGTCATGTAGCTCATCTGCTAAATGCCCTTTATATATATACATATATATATATATACATATATATATACACAGTTCCTGCACTACCACAAATTTTACACACACACACACACACACACACACACACACACACACACACACACATATATATATATATATATATATATATTCCTTCTATCAGTTCTGTTCCTGGAGGATCCTGAGTGTTGGACCCTGGGGGGTCCCCTGAGGTCCTGATGCCCAGATACCACCAGAGACCGAGGTTCATTGCAATATGCAAGAGGTTTTTTATTGAGCCGATGTGCCGGGATTCGACTGCATCCAGGAAGGAGTGAATGAAAAATAACAGTTTTCAGGCAGTTTTTAAGCACACAAGCTGCAAACAGGTGGGTACATAAAGGAAACAATGTAGTTAACTTTTAGCCCGCTGGGTGATAGCTGCAGGTGAGGATAGAGGAGTGGGGATAAAGGAAATAAAGGGGGATACTAGATGATAATGCAGGTGGGGATAGGGAAGTGGGGATAAGGGAAACAAGGGGGATGCTAGGTTATAATGCAGGCGGGGATAGAGGAGTGGGGAGCATTCCAGTCAGATGTGTAAACTCGACCTTTAGCTTCCTAGGTGATAAATTTAGATAGTCTGGGGGACCGAGTTTTGTGGAATGTCCCCCCAGGGGTCATGAGGTCAGGTTCTAATGAACGGAGGAGAAGGCCTTCCTAGGAAGGGGTAGTGGTATTTATTATTTTTTACAGCCTTACATGACTAATACACCTTTTAAGTTAAAAATTCTAATCAAATAAGTATTTTCCCTAAATAATAGTAAAGATGATATGGAAATATGACCATTATCCTCAATACATACTTCATATTATTTATGTACTTCTGTCTGGTTCTGTTCTAGAAGTTGGAGCATATAGTGATACATGAGATAGATGATGGACATCTCTCTTCAGTCCTTTACTCATAGAATAACTAACCCACTCCAGAGGAGAAGGCAGTAATTCATTCATCAAGGCAGAATACTCACACCTAATAATCTCCTGTTAAAGGTCCCACTATCTTTTTTTTTTCTTCTGTAAACAGTGGAGAGTGTGGACACAGTTCCTGCACTACCACAAATTATGCAGCCGAGTTTTCTGTATTTGGGGCATTTGCCGGTGTCAGCACCCCAGAGTGCAATGTGTGCACCACACCCTGGGAAAACCACCTTCATGATCATGATGTTGCTCCTTCCTCCACACAGTTGTAAGGAGAGGCTTTTGCCAAGCTTACAAAATCGTTTGCTGCTGAGCCATGAATCTTCTGAAGTCTAACATTTTTCTGAATCTAATAGATATCCTTTCTTCTCATCTAGTTCTTTCTCCAAATAGTAACTTTTAACTATACAAGTATACAATGACGTATTAGCTTAAACATTCTTGCTTTTATACAGCCTGTTGTGAGGGAGTAGTGAAAAAAATGAATTCAAAATATATTTTATCATTTTTAAGTTTCAAATTATATTTATATATTCTCTGTGTCTGTCCGTCTCTTTGTCTCTCATGCGTGTGTATTTGTGTGTGACATATATGCATAGGTCAGAAGAGAACTTGTGGGAGTCCATCCTCCTCTTCCACTGGGTCCTAGGGATCAAATTTAAGTTACTAATCTTGGCAGTGACTATGTTTATCTGCTGAACAATCAAGCTAGCTCAGACTCAAGGTATATTTAAACAAGTTTAACCAGAGGATTTGCTAATGAATTAGATATGTTGGTATAAGAAAAAAGTTTTAGGAACACAACTTAATGGTTTGTACTGGATCGTTCCTCACGTCTCATTCAGCTTGCCTTTTTATACAACCCAGGATCACCTGCACAGGAGTGATTCTATCCACAATGGGCTGGGTCCTCCTCCATCAATCATAAAGCCAGAGAATGCCACACAGACTTGTCCACTGGGCAATCTGATGGAGGCATTTTCTCAGTTGAGGTTTTCTCTTCCCAGATGACCTTAGCTTGCGTTAAACTGACAAAAACAAAACAGCAAACAAAAAATAAACAAACAAAAACTAACCAGCACAAGGGACACTTTATCTATAAACCTAATGAAGGGCAACAAGGTATCTAAAGGAGAGTTCAACTCAGTTTGAATTATGTGCTCAATATACAATAGATAATCAAGAGGCACTGGAGTCACAGGTGTGGAACATGGAAAGCAGGAAAATAGGAAAACATTTCTGAGGCAGTCACATCATTCTGAATCTACAATGATGAAGTGTAGGAGCAGAGAATAGTTACTCAGAGTGTTCAGATGAGTTTCCTGAGCGTTCATTTCTCTGAGTTGGAGTTGTGCTTAGCGTTGTCCAATCTGTACCCTATTCACAAAGGGCAATGCTTTCAAAGGGTGGGGGATGCAGATGTCTGGGAAAAATGCAATGCTCCTTCAGGTGGCGTGTCCGAGATTTCAAGAGCATGTTATGTAAATGTGACCAACTAGGACAGCATCTCCAATTGTTTCACAAACAACAGCATGGAGAACCGTTAGAATTGTTCATTGGTAGGAGTGACTTTAGCATATATGTAAACAAGACTTCCACCTACATATTCCTGGGTATAGTGCTTTTAAACTTTTAATTCCAATATTGATTTTGAAAATGGGAAACAACTATCAGAGAATGTCTTTTTTAAAAATTCAAATTGAGAGAAGGCATGTTGTGTAACTGTTGCTTTTAAAAAGTAGATGTTAGCATATATCAGGGCAATTTACAGCTATTATCATCTCTTTGAGATACTGAGAAAATTGAATTGCTGACTAATATAGTTGGGGGTGAGAGTCACCTTTCAACAACCCAGTAACTGCATAATGTTCCTATTTTAAAAATCCATCTTGCATCTTTCCATTTAGAAAAGAATTGTCTTCTCACAAAGCATACTTCATTTTATGGCATATCACACTTGCTTATATAAATACATTTTATACACATATGTCTCGATATTATATTTTATATAATAGAAGGAAAACCCCTTCTTCTCAGTCTATGATGCTTCCTTTTGGCCATTACTAAATAGGGATATGGGTGAAAGGAAAAGAAAAATCAAACACACACACACACACACACAAAATCAAAACACAACTTAGAAGATTAAAAATGTATTTATTTTTATTATATGTGTGCTTTATATTTTGATATTTTATTTAAGTTATACAAATTTATACAAGTTATTTATATTTTAGCATTTTATTATGTGTGTGCTTTATATATCTTATTATATGTGTACTTGCATTTATATATGTGTGGCATGTGCGTGCAGGTGCCCTCAGAAGCCAGAAGAGTATACCACATCCCCTAGAGATGGAGTTACTAAGGTGATGTGTCAGCCACTCAGGGTGGGTGCTGGAGACCAAAACCTGGCCCTGTGTAAGAGCAGTAAGTGTTCTGAAGCAGTGGACCATCTCTCCAGCCCCCACTTTGAAGATTTTTAAAGGCTATTCTGTACTTTGGTCTGGGAGATGGAACACATGTCCTTGATGCTTGGACATAGAATACTAAAGACAACACCTAACAGTGTGGACATAAACAAATGTCAAAACTCCAGCATCCTCGTAGTAAAAGGTAAAGAGATATCTGCACTGTGGGAAGAGGAAATCACTGTATATTAGTTTATATTTGAATAAATATTTTTTCCTTTGGAGTTTGTTTACATGTAGGCTTGTGTTATGTGTTTGGAAGTGTGAGAAGACATATCTTCACCTGCCACTGGTGTGATTTTCAATGCACACAGCATACAGCACACAGCATGGGCACACACATGAAATGTAGTATATCTGGAGAGGTGATTAATGAAGGAGTCAAATACATTCAAAGTCTTTGAGATCAACTAGTTTTGAAGCTCTAAAACTTTCTCCCACCTTTGTGAATTCTCTGTTTAGCTGTTCCCCATTTTTTGATTGAATTATTTGGCTTCTTTGCATTTAATTTCTTGAGTTCTTTGTAAATTTTGGATATTAGCCCTCTGTCAGATGTGGGGTTGGTGAAGATCTTTTCCCAATCTGTAGGTTGCCGTTTTGTTAGAATAACAGTGTCTTTTGCCTTACAGAAGCTTTTCAGTTTCATGAGGTCCCATTTATTGATTGTTGGTCTTAGAGACTGAGCTGTTGGTGTTCTGTTCAGGAAGTTGTCACCTGTGCCAATGAGTTCGAGTGTTTTTCCCACTTTCTCTTCTAATAGATTTAGTGTGTCAGACCTTACGTTAAGGTCTTTGATACACTTGGACTTAAGTTTTGTGCAAGGTGATAAGTATGGGTCTAACAGAGAATTCACAAAGGAGGAATCCCCAATGGCTGAGAGACACTTGAAGAATTGCTCAGCATCCTTAATCATCAGAGAAATGCAACTCAAGATGTCTCTGAGATTTCATTTCACACCTGTCAGAATGGCTAAGATCAAAAACTGAAATGACAGCACATGTTGGCAAGATTGTGGAGAAAGTGGAATACTCCTCCAATACTGGCGGGAGTGCAAACTTGTAGAACCACTATGGAAATCAGTCTGGTGATATCTTAAAAAACTTGGCATAGCTCTACCTCCAGACCCAGCCATACCACTTCTGGTTATACATCCAAAATATTCCTCCCCAAACCACAAGGACGTTTCCTCATCTATATTCACAGAAGCCTTATTTGTAATAGCTAGAAACTGGAAACAACCCAGTTGTACCTCAACCGAGGAATGGATTAAAAAAAAAAAAAAACTGTGGTACATCTACACAATGGAATACTACTTAGCCATCAGAAACAATGAAATTATGCATTTGCAACCAAATGGATGGAACTAGAGAAGCTCATCCTGAGTGAGCTAACCCAGACTCAGAAGGATGCACATGGCATCTATTCACTTATAATTGGATTTTAGCCATACAGTACAGGATAACTATACTACAACCAATGCACCAAAGGGAACAGGAACATAGACTTTGTTACCTGTCAATGAGACACTTTGCCCTAGTGGTGCTGCCTTGTAAGCCCCCAGTGTATAAGGAGGCTCTTGGCCCTCATATGACTGCTGAAATGGGGTGGTGTTCTGATATGTAGGGACACTCCACTCCAGAGGAATGAAATGGAAGGGATAGGGGGTAGAGGGTGGGAGGGTGGGACTGGGAGGGTGAAAAGAGGACACTATGATGGAGACGTAACCTGAAGTAATAAATAAACATAAAACAAACTTTCTCCCACCATGCAGTGCTTTCTTACAAGCCCCGGTGGGTTTTCTCTAGAATCAATAATGAGGTGAAAAGATGTATTACTGCATTTGATTATGCTTTACTGACAGTCCTGATTAGATAAGGCAACAGATAGTGGTTTGTGCTTTGAAGGGCTGTTGAAGGCATTCAAGCTTTGAGGCTGTTGAGAACAGGACAAAGAGAGAGCAAAGCTAGACGTTGTTATTTGTTACTTAAGAGAATTCTTGTACCCAGCTAAAAATTTAAGGTCTTTTCCCTTAGATTTTAAGAGAAGTCATATTGAATATACAAAATGATTTTATTTTTCTTCATAGTATTATTTTAGTTATCTCTAGCACTCTCTAAGGATCTGATAAAAATATATAGCTTTATCTTAAGATTATGAGGCATACATATGGGCTATTGGTAGCTGTGAAGACAGAGTAGGTATACATTTGACATGACCCATTCTACTGGCATTTCCCTGATTTCTTTTCCTCACACAAAACAAAGCTCAGCAGTTCAGAAAAGAAATCACAAACAGGTGATGTCCACTGGTGTGTCAAATAGTGATATATTTAGGCTGTGCATTTTGGTTCTCTGGGAGATCTGTGACTTACCTATAAAGTACTATTTGATGTTGATCTTGGTGACTGTTAAAGTACTTGGGTTATTCATTAGTGACTTGTCAAAAAATTCATTAACTATTGTTGATAGACACTATATGAGTTGCTAAACAGGCAGTGGACAACACTGGAGATATTCCTCATTTCCAATTAGGTCCAGATTATATTTTTAAATTTTATTTTTGAGGATTGAATCTCATTATGTAGACTGGACTAGCTAGAACTCACAACCCTCCTGCCTTGGTGCACCCTTTTCTTGAGTCCTAGCATTGTAGGAACAAACGTACCATGCTAACATTATAGTTAAATAACATTGAACTCCTACTTTAAATTCACATTCTAATTAGGGAGAGATGGATAATTTGCAAAAACACTTATTGTGTGGAAGAAGAAGATTTAACTGGTAAGAGACAGTTCATCTTCTCTAAGGAATGGAGACAGCTTCCCAGAGTAAATGCCACAAGCAGCATCATTTGGGATGCATGGCAGTGTTTGGGATTTGGGATAGAAGTGCATCTGCAAAGGCCCAGCACTCAGGTGGGACCTGGTGAGTTTGGAATATAAGGTGGAAAAGGAAAGTGGTAATTGGAAGTGTCCACAACATAAAAGGCCTTCAGGCTCTTTTAAGATTAGATTTGAAGGGCAAGGGGAGCCTGCTGTCAGGCATTTACAAGGAAGAGTGACATGATGAATTACAGTTCTTTGAAAGAAAAAAAAATTGCTCTGCCTGGTGGTCTGGGAGATAGCTTCCAGGAGGACAAAGGTGACCCTAGAAAAACACTTGAAGTGACACATAAGAGTTGTCTGGACAAGACAGGGGAGTTGTTTAGATTAGGATGTTGTCAGGGAAATCAGAGGAATAGACATTGCTACTATTCACTTGGAGGAAAGAAGAAGTGGAGCAGGTGGCAGACTGGAGAATTAGAGGCAACACTAGTAGCTGGCTGACATGAACACACTGAAAGAAGGGAGGTGGGATCATCAAGAGGTATACATAAATTAAAGTCATATTCTATGGTGAAGTTTCTAAGGTTCAGGGTATGAGATGGAGAAGGGGAGAACTGAGAAGGAAGCCCCAGGCTATCAGTTTGAGAATGCTGGAACCTATTTTAAACAAGAGACACACTTGTCAAAGGGAAACTTTCCAGATGTGTATCCTAGAGTTCATTGCAGTGATTGACCAGAACCCTTACTCACAGTCATTGCAGGAGCCCTTTCACTTCCCCACTTTGTGCTTGATCTTGGAGCTTCTTCTCTCTTTTCCTTCTTTTCCTCATTGTTGAAAACTTATCACCTCCCTTATTGTTCCTAGCTCAGAATGAACATTTTTTTTTTATTTTTATTCTCCAAGCAGGTATTAGACCATTTGACACTAGTCAGTCTATCCAGACACTGTAGTTTTGCACCTATATTCAGGATTTGTCGATTTTTATCTAGGCCAGGGAAGCCCCTGAGGCTTCTTCCCAAACAAGTGGGAGGTGCTCAGAGCTCCTGTCTGGGCTGTTCAGTATGTTGATCATGAGTCTTGGAGTTGAGTCATGATTCCAGAGAAGTACTTACTTTGTCAGGATTCACAAATCTACTGTATATAAAACACCAATGAACATAACTTTTTTTCAACATTTATTTATTTCTTCAAGTTACATCTCAATCACAGTACCCTTCCTCTTTCCCCTCCTGGTCTCACCCTCCTACCCTCTTCCTTCTCAACCTCATATCTGCTCTTTTTTTTAATTTAAGTGTATCTTTTTTTTTCTCTCAACAGCTCCCCTTTTTAGTCCAATAAAAGGCTATTTTTCTTATAACAATAAATACAATACAAAACAATAAGAACAATTAGGCCATAATTATGAAAATTATAAAGTATAACATACATTTCCAATGTCCAGTCCATATGTATCTGGCAACTAATATTAATATTCTATTATCTATCTATCTCAATGAGTTTAAAGTTCTAAAAAGAAGAGAAACATGGACTTGGTTACCTTTTAGTGGGACACTGCACCCTAGTGGAACTGCCATGTATGCCTCCTGTGCAAGAGGAAGCTGAGGGAGGCTGATACATGGAGGCACCCCACACTGTAGGGGTAGAATAGGTGGGAGAGGGGGTAGAGGGTGGGAGAGTGGGACTGGGAGGGGGTTGAGAGGGGGTGAAGGGAGGGGGCGGTAATGGAGATGTAACTTTGAAGTAATAAATAAATTAAAAAAAAGTTCTATACCTAACCCAGTTTCCATCTTAACTTGCATTATCCATCTAAAAACATCTTCCTTAGACCTAGAACATCCCTTTAATTCCCAAACAATTTAAAATTTAACTGTGAGACTGTAAAAGTAGATCAAAGTATTTTCTACAATGGAATAATTTTCTAGAGAAAACTGTTAATATGTCCTTACTTCCTACAATCAGTCATTATTAAGGTAAAGCTAACTTTAAAATACAAGAGATTTTAGAAAGGGTAACCCCTAAAATGTGTTACTTTAAATCGTTCTGTACCTTGCCCTGCTGCCTTTGGAGATAGATTTCTGAATGTAAATTCATGCAGCAGGGTTTAAAGCTCAGAACTAAAAGTTCTGATGTAATTTCTCAGAGAGCAGCTCAGCCTCTTCCTTCTATGCTGACTGCTGTCAGAACTTAAAATGCAATAGCAGTTCGGTAGTGGTAGACATTAACTCAGTACCTTGACGAGTTGGAAGTCTTCTACCAGCTAAAAAAGCATTGCAGAGCCTTTTCACTCTGAACAGATGCCTCTTTTATCTGCATTTGTGGAAGATTTCAGAGGGCAATTTGTTTTACACACTTCAAACATATAAGGCAGTATAAAGAGCGACAACGGTTTGTATCTAGGATACCGTTTTGTATCCTAGAATCGCTGATTGACTTTCATTTATAAGAACCTGTTTATCACCTCATATGCTCAAAGATTCAATTTTATTTGAAAATATAAAGTTAAAGCAGAATTCTCAGGGATATCAATGTTTATTGAGAGTGGTTAGCAGAGACATGGAAAAATAGTAACTGGATGTTACATAAAAGCAGTAGTATATAGCACATTTTACATACAAATTGTTCTTCAAAAATTTTTTTGTTTCAACAGTGGCTGTCATTGCTGAGTTTCTATTTTGTGTCAGGTAATGTCTTCACTGTACACTTTATCTCAGTTAATCCACACTATACCCTACAACGTTGTACACATACTGAAGATGAGAAAATAGTTTGGGGATTTAAGTGACTCACACTAGATCCTACAAATGGGTGAAGAGGAATTCAACCTCCTCTGTTGGACTTTAAACCTCTTTTTACCTTGACTACCTTACATGTTACTTCCCTAGGAAGGTGAGTGCTGAGGAGCAGTCAGGAAGAGGCAGCTTGGGGAGATAACCACCAAAGAATCAAGAACAACCAAAGAATCAAGAACAATGTACTTCTTAGGAGATTCCTTCAAATTTTCCTTCTTTGTCTCCCTGTATTTCTTAGTAATAGGCATACTTCTTAGAGACTTCTTATTAATAGATATATTATGACCCACACTAATGACCATAAACTGTCAAAATTAAGACAGGTTAATCAGGCCATGTACTCTCTCATATGTGGAGCCTAGCTTTGACTCTTTAGTTTTGCTTGTTTATCTTGGGGTACCCATGGGAGACAGAAATTTGGTAAAAAGATATTAATAGAGGAGCTACTTTAAGGGAATGGGGATAGAACACAGAAAGTAGAGAGGAAGAATCCTGGGGGGCAGAAATGGGTATGCAGGGTCCCATACTATACTGCTAAACTTGGATATTGATGGATTTTTGGAGGAGGAAGTTATTTCTTCATTTGTCTGCCCACTGCTGAACCCACCAGGCTACAGTGAATAACTCCAAAATCAATGAGAAGTTGTGGCCAGGTAAAACTTAGTGACTCGCATAACAAAACAGAAGTATGCAGGAGTTTAAGAGAGATTAATAGGGTGGTAAATAGGGTAGACAGTGATGAGAGAGATTTAAGAGAGGGTGAGGGAGGAGGGTAATCAGGAGCAAAAATTAAATGTAACACTATGTCATTGCAGTTTCCTTAGATCTAGTTGAACCATGCAGAAACACAAATCTCTCTGTGTTTTTAAAATAAATATCATTATATACTTATGCATATACATATGCATGTACCGATATAATAGTAGGAACAAATAGGAAACTGTCTAGATTTTCTAATATGTGATGTATTGCATGCTGCTGTATAAGTGAGTCAGATATGTTCGGGCTTCGCTCTTATAGAAGGTGCTATTGAAATAGGGTTTTGCTTTTCTTGGTAGTTGGTGGATTTTAAATAAAACACTATAAAGACACAACAGAACCACACATCTCTGAGTACCTGATATAATTTATTGAAATCTAGTAGAAGAATGTGTTTGTTCCCATTTCTTTATTATCAGTAGATTCAAAACAAAAAGTCAAAAATAGCTAAAACAACAAAAACCCTACTTGGTTTTGAAATATATCCAGAATCTGAAGCTGCAAAGTATTTGTATTCCTGCTTTTAAAATGTTGCACTTGTTTAAATAGACATTTTCTGTTTGTTTTGTGTTTCCTTTGATATGAATTACAAAGATGTGTAAATATGAATATTCTGTAACATTAGAGATTCATTAATTTGTTTGGAGTCAAAAGTTGATTACTCTTATAATTCCAAACATTTCTAATTCAACAGATTATAAGTAATGTCTAATCCTTAAAATAAAGTATTATTTTAATAACCTTGCTTGGAAATGAATATAGTTTTTATTTTGATACAAAGATTGCCACATTATGTATAACTTTAAAGAGGAATTTGATTTGGGCTTGAAAAATGATATGAGTTCCTAATTATTTGAGTCTTACCTATTTAATTCTGTTTATTTTATTGCTTTATACTTAGAATAAAAGAGCTAATTAAAATTTTTTATTGAGCTGCATCAAAACTGGTTGCATGTTTATATTCTCAGCACTTAGGAGGTTGAAGTAGGATAATTAGAAGTCTAAAGTCAGCCTAGGATACATAGTGAAATCATGCCTTAAAAGATTGCATTACTTTTCTCACTTTTTCTACAACTACCTTTAGTAGATTGCTTTGTTTTTCAGCACAAGAATAAGAAGCCCTTTGAGCTATGTTCTTTTCATCTTCTATCTTCATCTTCTGCTTCTGATTCAGATGACTCATCTAGGGATGAGAAATGAATCCTTGCTCCACATGGTTATACTGAAATCCATGGAATAAATTATGGCAGTAAAATAATTCATTAAATATATATTATATAAAAATAATATTATTTCTTTGCTCCAGGGTCCCTGATCTCACATATTCACAACACACAACTGAAAATCCTTTCCTTTGAATGAAAAGGTTTAGAGTAATAATTAAAGAAAAACAGTTATACACTGAGGTTTAAGATCTCCGCAAGGAGCTAGTCCATCTGTGAAATTGTAAGAACACGGAAGAAATTTGTCCTAGTTCTGATAACTTACCTCATGCCATGAACACTGTGGTCACAGGATATGGAAAGTGTTCAACTGGGTAGAAAGACCTCATATTGTAAGGGTAGACATATTTGAGGGTTCAGATATCTACCGGGAGGTTTCTCTAAGAAGAGTGCCTGTCATGAACTACCTCAGTGAACAGTTATTGAGTGGACTAAATGAATGCCATTTGTGGAGTTTCCAACTGATGTTTCAGAGTATTTTAACCTTATTTTGATAGATTATTTAATTGTAGGAGCTGTATTTTCAGTATGGTATCTTTTTGAAGACAGTAAGGATGGTTTATTATTTGAGCTTCAAGTTCACAGTTTCAAATAACATCAGACATAACTTGGGCAAGGGATTGTTGCTAAGCTGGGTGTACTGAGACCACGTGTAACACCTGTGCAATAACGTGACTCTCTCCATATGTTTTCTGTACTATAAAGAATACTGTAGACTGGTTGGCTTGCATAACAGATGTTCATTTCTCAGTTCTGGTGTCTCGAAGGCTGAGATTAGGGTTCTAGCATCGTCAAATTTCTTGTGAGCATTTTCTTCCTGCTTACATCCTCTCATGGCCTTCTTTCCTGTACATTGTGTCTCCCCTCTCTTTTTAACTACACTAATCCCATCATGAGAGCGCCTCTCTCATCCAGTGTAACCATGGTTAATAACAAAGGCCCTGACTCTAAATATCATCACATTATGGGTGAAATTATCAATATGAATCTCGGTCCGTAGGAATGGTCTTTATTTTGTCCTTAAGGCATTCAGCACACCATTGTACTAAGTAAAATTCAACCCACAAGTGACAGAAATGAACTTCCTAAAGGAATGACTTCAGCCACTTTTATGCCAGCTTCTTAGTAATTTCCTATCCTGTTTGTTTAAAGGACACCTGGGCTGAATGATATGTTCCCTTCCTGGGCAATTTGCTCATGGATCTCCAGCATTTAATCAATCCATGATTCAGGGAGAGTACACTTAAGAAGGTAACTTGAAAATTACCATTGCTTTTTTTCCTTTTTGGAAAAACAAAACAACAAAAACCAAGAATTTAGATTGTGTTCTTTACACCAGAAAATTCAAATTCTAGTCTCAGGTCTCCTGTTGAGCAGCTGTGTGGTTTGAGGAAACTATTCTTTTTATACCTTTATCCATAAAATTGGGATAATGCCAGCTAGCTCCTCGTGAGACAATGATAGTCAAATAAAATAATAGAATGGCAAAATTTAGGGAACTGTGTAATCTGCTTCATAAAGGCAATGAGTTATTATTTAAAAGAAAGAACAGTAGGCTATCTAAAGTTAATTGCAACATTCCCTCAAGGAGTTTGAAATGTATGAGAAGGGAGATATGCGCTTCCTGCACAGGACATTGTAATCAGGGAAAATTGTGGAATCTGTATAGAAAATAAGTGTCAAGATTCTGTATTGTGCCCCCTTTGGGAGAGCTATTGCCATCAAGTAAATTAATGCTTCCATTGAAAAATTTTATAAATGATATTACTAGTAGCTCATTTTGTTGAGGATATTATTTCCTTCCTTCCTTCCTTCCTTCCTTCCTTCCTTCCTTCCTTCCTTCCTTCCTTCCTTCCTTCTTTCCTTCCTTCCTTCTTTCTTTCTCCTAGTGGGAAGGAAGTAAAACTTGAAGGTAAGGTTGTAACTGTGTGAATCCACAGGTGATGTGAAACCATGAAGGAGAAACAGCTCTTTCAAACCTTTTTAGGGGCTTTTGTGCTAAGACTTGGTCTTCTCTTAGACAGCTGTGCAGAGTTGTGAGTAGTAGCTGCTTCCCTGGGCTCTATTTGCAGCCATCTCTGTGTCTCTGTATGCCCTGCAGCTTGTAGTCTTGATGCTTCCTGCTGCTACCATGTCTTTCTCATTTGGTTGTTCCTTTAGTCTCCTATTTCAGCCTTACTGATTTGTTCACATACCCACATACATAGGTACAACTATGACATATTAGGAGGACTACTTACAGCATTCCTCAAACCCAGTGAAATACTGAAGCAACTGGGAAGCCATATTCTCCGGCTGAAAGATTTCTTTTTAAAACATTACTAATAATGACCTCTTGTATACAATGTGCTTTAGAGTGTCGGTGAAGATGGGTAACTTATGAGGCGATTCATTGCCTTTTCTCATTGCAGGATCTTGCATATTTGTCTGTGCCAAGGGGAGACTCTGTGTTCATGTACCCAGAATGCTTTTGGCATTTGAAAAGATCTAAAATTGTTGGGTGACAGGAATGTCCCAAGCTTCCACAATGGTTTAGACATACAATATCACTCTCTGCAGATGATGTGCATGGTCTAGGGAACTTCACATCAGCATCCCATAGTGAGTCTTCCTTTCCTAGAGTGTGCATCTAACTTTTGGTTCTCCAGCTGAGATTAGCAGCAGTCATTTAGCTGGATCAGACAGTGATTAGTAAGCGTTTTTTCTTAAAAAGAAAAAAAGTCTTTTTTAAATCATGGGCTCTTTATGCATTCTAGTCTGTCTTTAAAGTCATCCTCCTGTTTCAGCTTCCTATGTAC
The DNA here is from genome assembly GCA_907164525.1 of Lophiomys imhausi. Taxonomy (NCBI): domain Eukaryota; kingdom Metazoa; phylum Chordata; class Mammalia; order Rodentia; family Muridae; genus Lophiomys; species Lophiomys imhausi. Next base: position 2,940,691 of record CAJQZJ010033894.1, read on the forward strand.
TGTAATGACAGTTTGTATGACTGGACCTAGATTTGTAAAAATCTCTTGGTTTGGGCCCCAAACAGATTTTCTATGTCCCAAACCAGCAGGAAGTAATTTTTAAGACAGCGATGTCCTATTCCCAGAAGGTGGGGTGGGTGATTTCCCCCTCCCTTTGGTCATTTGATGGGTTATAGATGTTTGTTGTTATTTAGGGGGATTGGTTACAAGTTGTTAAATGGTCTTGTTAAATAGTTTTTGGAGGTTAGACCCAGGGATTTCTCTCTTTTTCTTTTCTGTGTCCTTCTTTCTCTCCTGTGTGTGTGTGTGGTGGGGGGGGAAGACTTAAGAAAAAAATGGGATATAGACATAATACAGGATGATAAAGAAAAAGGGAGAGATTATTGAATATGCTCTTATACCTTATATAATTTTGTATATTGATACAAAATTAAGATTATATTTGGCTGATTTAATAATGGTAATAAAACACAAAGTGCATAAGAGAACAAAAAAGATTATATTTGGCTACATCAGTATTGATTTTTGAATATTAATACAAAATTAAAGTTAACTCTTTTTAATGTAGTATACCTATGCAATGTTTAAAATGCAAATTGAAGCTTTGATCCATTGATAACAACTGTCACAAACTATTTAGGATAATTAAGAAATGCAAACTAATAGTCATTCAAACATATCATTTTGTATGTACTGGCATAGTTTATCACAGATGCTTTCTATGTTAATCGTAAATCAAGTTTCTAAGAAACAAGCAACATTTGCTTATCCAAATATATGGAGCTAGAGAAGTGATCTTCAAAAACCTCAAGAGATCTGCAGAATTTGGCATTCCAAGAAGGTTTCTTAACTTAAGACTTTTTGATATTGAGACATGTCAGCTCCTGACAGTACCCTCTATTCTACTCCAAGTAGAGGATGAACATTGAAGAATCTCCATTTGAAGATAGTTTCATTAGTGGCAAGCCTGTCACTGGGCAAGTAAAACCCCTTGCTTCAACTGTAGACAGAATGCTGTCCAAAAAGGACAAAACTTGGAAGCAGGTAAGTCGACAATCTAGATCTGCCAAGACAGGGTAGGCAAGGTCTTCATAAGTCCTGCTTTACAATTAATGTCTGTCAGAGATTTTGGGCCAACAGGCTGAAGATAGATGCTCTAATGTATTGAAAGAAATTGGGGACTGTCCAGGCAGCCAGTTGTTTGTCATTTTTTAGTTTTAGAAGCTGCTAACTCTGCACTTCCTGTTTATTCACATATATTTATCCTTCTCAGGTCTCTGATGTGGCTGAAGACTAGATAGTTATAGTCTATAGGCCAGGAAAAAGCCACATCTGTCAAGCCTCTGCGTGGAACACACTGACTGATATCTCATTGACTACACAGGTCAGATGACCAAACCCAGAGTCAGTGTAGAGCAGGTTGACAGAGGCCAGGAAAAAGCCATATCTGTTGAAGTTAGTAGCGAAGCACCAGCTCTGTTATTCTCTTGATTCCCTTTTTGGGCAGCCTTGGTTACAGTATTCCTAAGTGGCCACTGAATTACGAAGCTAGCTTATATGTGATCTAGTTTACTTATTTTTTCAAATGTTAATGACTAATCTTGGATTTGACATCTGATTGTTTTTCCCTTTTCTTTTGGAAAGAAATTGAATGCTACAATTAATTGACATGCCCATCATGTAAGCTTTTATGTTTCTTATCAAGTATGAAGCCATCCTCTTTCTTTCATACAACAGTTATTATCCTTGATTAAAACGAAGCACTGTCTAGGAGAGAAAAACGTCTTTTAAATATTTCTGGAAGTAGATTTCGCTAGACAAAAGAAGAGGAAAATATCTAGTAACTGGAGTCATTTCTATGTGGGTGAAGTATACTGCATCAGACTAGAATGCTTAGCAAAGCTCCCCAGATTTAGAATGGCATTTGTATTGCACCAAGACATTAATAAACTTTGTCCTATAATGTACCTCAGAAGTATGACTGTCATAATTGCTTATCTATTTGCAGTTATAAAAAGACCCTGCTGCTATTAAAACAGTCACACCCTTGCCTCAGATTTTTTTTTAAGAGCTTAAAAAAACCATCTTATATAAACAGATGCTTACTGTGGCAAACACAAAATCTCATATTTTACAGTTTAAGAAAGATGGAAAGTTTTCCTAAGGCAACTTGTGCTTTCTAAGGCATATGTTGGAAACTTCATATGCCTCTAGTCTACACTTGATTATTACTAACAGTTTTCCATCTAGCCACCATAATGTAGAAAACATCTAGGCTGAATTTTCAACCTGGATTGTTACTATGTAGGAAATACAAGTGAAGACCCGAACCTCGGCAATTATTTCCTGTGAAGATAAGAAAACACAAACGAACACAGTGCGTGAGCTTATGAAAGATATAGAGCAGCCGTCTGTTACAATAGTTCAAAAACAAAAGTTGGGTTAGTTATTGACTGATTTTAATAAACTCAAATGCTGCTAGTTCACCAGTAAGGAATTTCAATCTGAAGTTGACTCTCATTATTTTTCAATCAATGTTCCATGATCGGTGTCAGATTACAGAGGCTCATGCTGAGCAGCAGGTAGACCAGATGCTGAACATTAAACTAGCAAAGTAACAAGCAAAGATTCCCTTCGAAAGCTCTGATTTCCCCTTGCCATCCTCCCACATGTAAATTCAGAATCAAGAAGTGCTGGGACAGACTGCAGTTATATGGCACAGAGGCCTCTCAATGCATTTCACCCTTTGTTGTTTATGCATTGTTTTATATGACAGCATTGTATGAGCAAATATCTGGTGTAGGCGATATCTCTGTTACTCTTCTAAAGAATATTTATACTTTATCAAGAACAGATTACTTGGGAAATTAATAACTCAGAAATTGCTACTTTTACTTAAAATATAATACTATTTTTTACTGTTTTTATACTACCAATTTCTATGCCCACTCTCTGTGTGTGTATGTATGTGGGTGACTTTCTCCCTCTTTCCTTCCCTACATGATGCACTCATTGAACTGTATTTCCCCACCACCAAATCTATCTCATATCAAATGGCTGTTGACCTCCTTGCAGAAATGGAGAGGAAAAAATATTTCTAGTCTTTTAGAGAATAAAATTAGCATATATATAAATTGAGTCTTTCATTTCCACTTGGGTATCTTACCCCTAGAAACTATAAAATATGTCCCTTAAACTAATGAGCTGAATTTCTATTATCTTACCATTTTGAATGATGGTATTCTCCATTGAAGGTGACACAAAAAGAGGAGAAATAAGCTTGCAACAATTTCCAGAATATGGCCCTAAAGAAACAGAGACTTTTGAACATCTGACATCACTTAGAAGCAGAGGAATGCCGAGTTAGCTAACTTTCTACTCTTGACTGCTAACCCATTATCATTCCAATTATAGAGTAGAATGCCACCTTTTAAAAAAAGGCAGCTATACTTTTATGACACTATTTCACTTATTATTCATGAAAATTAGTTACATCCATGACTTCAGTTAAATTTTCTTTGCTAAAATTCTGAAACATAGAAAAAAAATTTAACATCTACAAGAATGATGACACTATTGAATTTATGATTTGCTATCATGGTATTGTTACCAAGAAAATAAAGGAGGCTATGGAACTATTATCAAGAATATAGATATAGACTATGGTATTGATACAAAAATTTAAAGTAGGTTATGGCATTGCTATTAAGAATATGTGTATTATATTGAATAAAGCAAACTTCATTCATATCTGAAAATGCAATAAACATTCCTGCTTTCAGTAGCTATCAAGACTGAGAAGTTTTGGCTGGAGAGATGGCTCAGCAGTTAAGAACAGAGCTGCTCTTATAGAGGACTTGGGTCAAATTCTTAGCACTTACATGGTGGCTCACATTGTCTAACTCTAGTTCCAGGGAGTCTGACACTCTCTTCTGGCCTCGTTGGACAGTAATTGTGCAAGTGGTGTACATGTGTATACACAGACAAAATAGTCAGACACATAAAATGAAAGTTAATAAATATTTCAAAAAGGATTTTATAACTAGAAACTGGAAATAACCCAGATGTCCCTCAACTGAAGAATGGATTAAAAAACTGTGGTACATACAATGAAATACTACTCAGCTATCAGAAACAATGAAATCATGCAGTTTGCAGCAAAATGGATGGAACTAGAGAAGCTCATCCTGAGTGAGGTAACCCAGACTCAGAAGGATACACATGGCATCTATTCACTTATAGTCAGATTTTAACCATATAGTACAGGATAACTATATTACAACCAATGCACCAAAGGGAACTGTAAAAATAAATGATTAATTAAATTGTTTACCAATTTTTATATTATATTTAATTAGTTTGGCAGCTGTTAATTCTTATCCAGACATTATAAATGAATACACACAGACACCACATGGATTTTAACAAGCCTTGGCCTGAGTTGTGCAATCCTGGCCCATCTAAGCTAGCTCATAATTCTATTACTCAAATATGACCCCATATATACATACGTCCCCTTGGACTGCCATTCTCCACGATATGCCAATGTTCCTGGCCATGTGGAATCAGGTTCTTTTCTCTAACCCATGGCATGTGTCTTCTTCTTCCTGCTCCTGGCTGGAATGTTGAATCCTCTGTCTAAAGCACAGGCTTCCTGTTCTAATCTCAGGAAATCCCACATTTCTCTGTCTTTGCCTAATCTCAGGCCTCAGCATTTTATTTAACCAATCATAATCAATATAAGTAACAGACAGCAAACAGGGCCAATTAACATTTAGAATGCTTAACACTACCCCAACAGGGAACATGAACATAGACTTTTTTTTCCTGTCAATGAGACACTTTGCCCTAGTGGTGCTGCCTTGTAGACCCCCAGTGTTTTAGGAGGCTCTTGGCCCTCATATGACTGCTGAAATGGGACAGGGGACTGTTATGTAGGGACACTCCACTCCAGAGGAATGGGATGGAAGGGATAAGGGGTAGAGAGTGGGAGAGTGGGACTGGGAGGGGTGGAAAGAGGACAATATGATGGAGATATAACCTGAAGTAATAAATAAATATTTAAAAAAAGATTTTAAAGTTTAACTCTATTGTACTTTATAAAAAGTGTTAGGCATATTTCCTGTGGTAATGGTGGTCATATAACAATTGAAAAATCAAAGAAGTAAAAATTAGCGTGAGACTGGCACAAAGGTCATAATAGTATACAGTTACATGGGGGAAAATTCCAAGCAGGCTGGTTAACATATACTTCCATTTCTGCTTTACTTGTGATAAAGTGTTCTAGCTCCACATTTCAGGGACTCTGCTGGGCTGTGAAGAGGTCCTCTGTGTGATGCAGCAAGATAACAAGCTTCCTTGTTGAAGTATATGGAATGAGCATGGTTTAGTAGATATGTCTGTTATGTGCTGCTTGTCAAGAGCATTGTTATAAAGCTATTTTTCCAAAAAAAAAAAAAACATTGAAAGCCACATGGAACAAGTTTTCTCAAAGGACTGGGATTCACAAATATTACTGTGAAACCCACAAACCCCACATGTTCTTAGATGATGTTTCCATTCTTTAGACTGGAATCAACAAACCATAGGACAAAATGGTGTGTTGGTTGTTCTTTGCTTCCTGTTACCATTATGGAGAACCTTAGATTTACCTATAAATTGGACAGTGCACAGATTTCCCTATACTCCTCCCTTCTTGTCCTCATTTTTACCTATCATTGACATGTTTATCAATATGGTTCATTTATTCAAACCAATGGATTTGTATTGTTCTTTGCATTGTTATTGTGAACTAAGTTTATAGTTTATACTGATGTTCACTTTGAGGGCTGTATATAATGTCATATATACATCATGACAAAAGCCTGTGAACAATTGTCACTGTCTCCAATTGCCCTATTTTCCATCTGTCATCTTTCTTCTGTCTACTTTACTCTCCGGGGAAATCTCTCTGATCTATTATGATCTGTACTCTGTCTTTTACAGAAAGTCACATCATGGGAATTAGGGAGCATACAATTGAAAGACAATTGCTTTCACTTAGCAAGTCGTGTTTAAGGGCCCTGTATATTGTGTCATGATTCAAGAATGCATCTCTGTTAGCTTCAGAATAATATTGTATTGTATGGATATACCATAGGTCTTTTACATTGGTTGTTCCCAATCACTGACAGTTATGAATAGAGATTTTATTAAAATATGTGTGTACATTTTTGCATAGAAACAAATTTGTAACTCATTTGGGCAAATATCTAGGAATTCCCTTGCTCAATCACTCAAGAAAACTACATTTTGTTCTGAAAGGCATGGATGATATGTTTTCCAAAGTCATTGTACTATTTTTCATTGCCAATAACAAGAGCAGGCAATGTCTATTGATCTACATCCTTGATATTGTTTGGCTCTGTCAGTATTTAGAATCTGAGCCTTTATAATCTCTGTGCGCTTCATTGTCACCAACTGTTTGTCTTCATAGATAGAGGCATGTTTATTAAGTGTATCCATGGCTGTTTGGTTAAGGAGTGTCTTTTTGGATGCTTTCATGAGACACAGACAAGAATGAGCAATTGCTTCAGATATGTGTCCACAGCGCCTATGCTATTTCTTGTTTATAGAAATATCTTTGTGAGAAATTCCTTTAGAAGATATTTGCTTTCTAGTACATTCCTTGATAAATTTAAAAATGCATACTGAGTGACTTTTCACTGACATAATAAATCAAACTGAGTCTAATTTATAGTGAAAAGGTGGGTTTTGTAGGGCAGCTCTGGGGTGGCTTCACAGACCTCACAGAAGGGATCAATATAGTTACCAGGTTGGTCTGGGTTAGTGGCTTCTTAAAGAGGAATAGGGGAGTGGAGTTGTGATGTGAAGGTGAGGTACTGTTTGGTGAATTTTGGGCCCTGTAGATGGCTCTTAGGTCCACTGGTCACTTTGGAATCCAGAACTAGAAGCTGGTTTTGTATAGTGTTTTGCACAGGCTTTTGCAAGTGCATGTTCCTGGTCAGAAGAGAAGAGTAGGTCTTTTGACTTAGGTCAACTTGCATATGGCCTAACACATATATCCTCTATTCAATATCTGTATTTGGTTTACTAGAAAATCGTAAAGGATCCAATGTTTTTTTGCTCTATGATTGCTAAGGCAATGATGTACAAAGCCCATCCATCATAGAATACTATGAACCTCATGCTGTATAATTTGTTGTGAAAAATAATTTTGCAGAACCACTAGACACCTGCTATTTGACACCAACAACCATCATTATAAACATTATAACTATGGGTAGAATAATACTGAAGACATAATAAACTCTGTAGTGTGTGCATGCTCCAACTTGTCTGAGAAATAATGTGGTTTGGTATGTATTTGTAATTGTTATTATAACACATAAAGATAAAACATTATCTATTCTCCTTTGTCTGTCAACCTTAAAAATCATTTAAAAAGCAAGCTTTTCTTACAGATTCTATGTGAATAAAGTATTTGTAAATCAAAGTGACTCTTAAAATAATGTTTTCCTACTCCATTTGCTATATGCAGGACCTGTTCAGACCTAGTGGTCATGCTTGAATTATGGAGCATGTAAAGTATTTCTGATAACATTATACCATAATTCATCATTTTTGAACTACTGTACCAGTATATTTAAAGAAAGAACTCTTTGGAAATTGAGAACTATTCAATAGCCAAGTGAAGCTTGGAGCCTTGAATTCACTTTGTTTGGTAATTAGTTGATGAGTACTAAATAAAATTTCTTTTGATGATAATGTCCACATCTAATTGCTTTCAGAACTATCTTAGTTTTCAAAATAGAAATGAGGAATTAGCATAGCATAAACTCACTCTTGAATAACGAAGTGGCAGAGATTCTCACTTGTCAGTCATCCATGTAGTCAAGAGCCTGAGTTATTTGCCTTCTGATTACATGGCCGAGATAATGCTTTTACAGACTGCCATAGCCTCTCCAGTCATCAACAACCACTTGGGGCAGCACTGCTGGCTCGCTGCTGTTATCTTTGTTTTTCAAAGCATGGTCTGCTTCTTTCCCATCATGCTTTCGAGTTATAATGGACAGTTTATCCCCAAACATCCATTCGGTTTCTGACTAGAAACAGACATGACATGAAAGTGATGTGATGTGGGGACTGAAAGCAAGAAATGGGCAAAATTATTTTCTGGTGTTGGTTTTTGCATGGCACAGATACATGGTTTGAAGGTTCCAAGTGTGCTCTTTTGGCCTCTTCATCTTTTTAATTCCTATCCTTCCTGAGCCACATGACTATATATAAAATATAATAAGTAACAATACTGCATGGTCAGAGGCATAGTCATCTCTTTCAACACACCTCTTTCTCTGTGTGGAGTGTATTTACTGTATGTGTATGTAGTAAGGTGCGATGTGTGTGTGTGTAGGCTTGTGCACATTTGTGTGGTGTACATGTTATGTTTGCAGTTATATGGAGAATGGAGGAGGACAGCTGGTACCCTGATCTGTGGCTCTCTGCCTTACTCCCCTGAGGCAAGTATCTCATTGAAGCTGGAACTAGGCTGGCATCCAGCAAGCACCAGTGATGCCCCTGTATCTGACCCTCACAGTGCTGGGGTCACAAGTACATTGCAATACATTGTATTTTACATAGGTACTGTGGATTCAAACCCAGATTATAATGCTTGTGTACTATGCACTGTTATCCACTCAGCCAACTTTCTATCCCCTCAAGATGTCTAGCTCAGTGTGTACCATTTTGCCCATATGGATGATCCTTCCCTGTTTCATGATGTTCCAGATGACTGTCCCTCCAGTTCATTGTGTGATATGAAAGCAATTATCTTCTGTGTTCAATTTTTGTTAGTTTCTGGGAAAACATCACTTAATCCTTACTATTAGGATTACTATTCTAACTAATCTCTAACTGGCTTCACCATAAACCTCTCCCATACAGTCTGAATTTGTTGTTGCTCCCCTATATGAAATAGGTTTTACTCTCTGCTTCCACGTAATTTCACCTATTAGAGTACCATTTACTTTGAGTGTGTTTCTCAACAACACTGGGTATCCGGGACTCACTTTGTAGACCAAGCTGTCCTTGAACTCACAGAGATCCACCTACCTCTACCTCTCGAGTGCTGGGATTAAAGGAATGCGCCACTACATCCGGATGATATATGTATTCTTCATCCACTTCTTCCACATAGAATTTCTATCATTTTTATTTTAGAGGCCAGATAAAATTATTGCATCTATGTTTTGCTTACTCCCCTTTTCAGTTACTAACATCTTACTGCTTTGTGCTTTTCAAATATCTAGTTATTTCAAGTAGTATCCATGGTTCTTATACATTTTCTTGATGTAAATATTTATGAATCTGGTTTTATATATTGAGATATGCTGATTTTTCAAATTTAATGTTTCTATGATTGAGTTATACCTTTATGTAAGCTATGTATAGTTAATGGTTATATTTACTTTTTATAAACCTACTTTTATTTATCTTAAATTTATAGCATCTTGTATTCAGACACCCTGTGCTCTGTCTTTTACTGTAATGTGAGTTCTTGAGAGGCAAGAACCATGCCTGACACAATTTTCTACTTCATACAGCTCCCTGAACATAATAGGCAATCGATAAATGCTTTTCAAAGCAGTGAGATACATAAAATGATATAAAAATGAAAGACACAATATACTATTCCTTTAGCTCTGGGTGAAATGAGATCTTGCAAGGTTGTCTGCAGTTCAGATCATAAATCCTCCTCCATCTTTGATGTCATTTGTGTCCATTGCTCACTCATCAGCATTTACTGGGAGAAATATGATATACTTGGCTTCTCATGATGCTTTGAACGTGATTTGTTTTTCTTTCCCTCAGTCCAGCCACTTCCTTACTTTTTGAGCTAGAATGCTTAAGTGGGTGGTAGTACCTTTGGCTTTGTTTTATTAGTTTTAGAGAATCCTGTTTGGCCAGCAAGGTGGCCTATCAGTAGCTGGTTTGGAATCCATATACAAGAGTGCTCTATTTACTGAAAATCTGCTTAAAGGTATTTACACAGCATTTGATGCTTCCTTCTGGATCTATTCTTTTTTTTTTTTTTTTTTTTTGGTTTTTCGAGACAGGGTTTCTCTGTGTATCCTTGGCTGTCCTGGACTCACTTTGTAGACCAGGCTGGCCTCGAACTCACAAAGATCCACCTGCCTCTGCCTCCCAAGTGCTGGGATTAAAGGCGTGCGCCACCACCGCCCGGCTGGATCTATTCTTGAAAAAAAAAATCATCATCCTAAATTGCTTCCAGTTGATTTTCAATTATTTTCATGCTTTATTGTAAGATTTTCTTCAACATTTAAATTTCTCTCTCTTTCATGCTTGTAAGTTTCCCCTTAAGTATTTTAACAATTATCTTCACTTGTCCTTCAAACTTCCATTGCCTGTTCATATCTTTTTCTGTTCTTGCATTGTTGCTTAGTTTATAAAGGATAATAACCAAAGAATGTTAATAATAACAAGAAGAACCATCTATAAGATCACACAGTAACTTCCATCTCAGCTTATGGTTTTCGAATCTATTTAGATAACAGAAATAATTACAGCACCTAATCCTGTGTGTCTTTTACTTGGAATTTCATATCAACCCTTCTATTTACTTTTTATACCTTCCTATTCATTGAAATTATTGTTTTAAAACATGAATAAAATGACAGCATTTCTTTTTTCCCCACTTTTTGTAAGATTTTATTCTTTTCTTTTAAATTTATTTATTTATTGCTTCAGGTTACATCTCCATCATAGTGTCCTCTTTACACCCCTCCCAATCCTGCCTTCCCACCTTCTACCCCCTAACCCTTCCAACCCACTCCTCTGGAGTGGAGTGTCCCTACATAACAGTCCCCCACCCCAGTTCAGCAACTTTGAGGGCCAAGAACCTCCTCATACACTGGGGGCCTATAAGGCATTACCACTAGGGGAAATTGTCTCAATGATAGGGAGAGAAAACAAACAAACAAAAAAGTCTATGTCCATGTTCCCTTTGGTGTATTGGTTGTAGTATAGATATCATGTACTATATAGCTAAAATCCGACTATAAGTGAATAGATGCCATGTGCATCCTTCTGAGTCTGGGTTAGCTCACTCAGGATGAGCTTCTCTAGTTCCATCCATTTGGCTGAAAATTGCATAATTTCATTGTTTCTGATAGCTGAGTAATATTCCATTGTGTAGCTGTACCACAGTTTTTTAATTCATTCATTTGTTGAGGGACATCTGGGTTGTTTCCAGTTTCTAGCTATTACAATTAAGAGTGTTATTAACATAGATGAGGAAATGTACTTGTGGTTTGATGAGTAATCATTTGGATGTATACCCAGAAGTGGTATGGCTGGGTCTTGAGTTAGATTCTTAGTTAGTTTCTAAGATATCACCAGACTGATTTCCATAGTGGTTGTACAAGTTTGCACTCCCACCAGCAATGGAAGAGTGCTCCCCTTTCTTCACAACCTTGCCAGCATGTGCTGTCATTAGAATGTTTGATCTTAGCCATTCTGACAGATATGAGATGGCTTGTTGTTGAATTTCTCTGATGTTTAAGGATGCTGAGCATTTCTTCAAGTGTCTCTCATCCTTTAGGAATTCCTCCTTTGTGAATTCTCTGTTTAGCTCTTTTCCCCATTTTTTGATTGGATCATTTGGTTTCTTGGCATTTAATTTCTGGAGGTATCACCATCCCAGATTTCAAGCTGTACTACAGAGCAATAGTAATAAAAACAGCATGGTACTGGTATAGAAACAGACCAGTGGATCAATGGAATTGAATTGAAGACCCAGAAATGAACCCACACACCTATGGTCACCTAATTTTTGACAAAGAAGCCAAAACCGCACAATGGAAAAATGACAGAATCTTCAACAAATGGTGCTGGTCCAACTGGATGTCCACTTGTAAAAGAATAAAATTAGACCCATACTTATCACCTTGTACAAAACTTAAGTCCAAGTGGATCAAAGACCTTAACATAAGGCCAGTCACACTAAATCTACTAGAAGAGAAAGTGGGAAAAACTCTCGAACTCATTGGCATAGGTGACAACTTCCTGAACAGAACACCAAGAGCTCAGGGCCTAAGACCAACAATCAATAAATGGGACCTCATAAAACTGAAAAGCTTCTGTAAAGCAAAAGACACTGTCATTTAAACAAAATGGCAGCCTACAGATTGGGAAAAAATCTTCACCAACCCCACATCTGACAGATGGCAAATATCCAAAATTTACAAAGAACTCAAGAAATTAAATGCCAAGAAGACAGCATTTCTTTTACCACAACCATCCAGTAACTCTTCATTTCCTTTAATGTCCTTGATGTGAAGAAAAGAGCCTTGATAGTCTGCTCCTTGCTTTCTAATTGGTCACACCACTGGCCTCACTCCTGCCACTGTACTGTTCTCTCTCAGCCATGTCCCATCCTTTCCTTGTCTGAGATGGTCTTATCTCTGAGCCTTTCCCTTATTTTGTTCAGTGATGCCCTTCCTAAAGTCATGTTTCCTAGTCCTAGCTGACATGTCACCATCCAGTAAGTCACAACTTACACTGTTTTATCTTATTTTCCTTTCTGATGTATCTTATGATTTAATATACAGCACCCTTGTTTTCAGCTCCCTTTATTCACTCATTTTAAAAATGTGATGGCATAAAATTACTAGAAAAGAGGTGTGGGGTTGAGAGTTGGAGATTCTCACCAGGTAAGAACATTCATTATTCTTCCAGAGGACTGAAATTTGGCTCAGGACCTGAGTTTGGATCCTGTTTGCAAATGTCTACAACTTCAGCTCTAGAATGTCTGATGCCCTCTTCTGGCCTCACACATGAACACACACACATACACACACATGCACACACACACACAACTCTCTCTCTCTCACACATACATACACTCACACATACAATCACAAACAAATAAGAAAAAAACTAAAAATAAAAATGTAAAGGCTAAGATTATAGTCTCTATTATTTATATCAACATCTGTGGACTCTAGAATATTAACTAATGTATAATAGTGATACAATAAGATATCTGAATGAAAATGTATGAGTCAAAACCATCATGTAATTTATAATCTTTTGACTGGTGGAGATAGAATTCAACACACACCACTTTATTTTCAATTTGCCTGTAGCTTCACCATATGTAATTTATCTGCACTGTGTTGTTTGGCAAAATAGACCTAGATTCTCTGTGTAGAATTAACTTGGCAGCTTCCTAAGTGCTTTTTAATTTTTTTTGCATTGTTAGATGCATAATGAATGCATTGACATTAACGTCTCTGAATGTGCTTTTTAATTGAAACGTGTCCATAATCTTCTCAGCTCTGTACCATCAAATTATGTTGCAGTTTGTTGATCAAGATTGATTTTGAGCAAGCGGCATATAGTCTCAACAGAAAGAAACCTTGTCTGCTGTTTGTAATATAATGGCTAATGCATTGGAAATACACTGCATAGGCATTAAATTTCTGTCTACACATCTTATGCTCAACAATCCAAACAGTAAATATTTGCTTTGATGATTACTTTTTGCTGAAAAGCTTCAAACAGCCATGACTCACTCTTTTTTAAAATCTCATTTCTTTTCTTCATTTTTTGTTTTTTTAAATCATGGCTTTGGTGTGAAAAATATTGGATTCTTTCCATGTATATTTTGCAAGAGTGGTAGGGCTATACGCTCCAGAATCTAGGGCAACAAAACTGGCAAATAGGAGTAGAACATCATTTTGGAAGGTGATTCTTTGTCTACCTTGTTAGTGTGGAGTGTGATTTGAGCAGAGTGGTTTCATTGCTTGTTTCTTCCTATAGGAAGTGTCACTGTGTGAAGTAGCTTGCATGTGTGATTTCAGATTTATGGCTCCTAGTAATCCAAGTTTATACACACAGATAAAATAAAATTCCCACCTGGATGCAACACTTTAACCTTTAAATATCTGTCTTAACAGTCAGAAAGGATACTGTGGCTGATGGGAAAGTGGCAGCATACTGCTTGTATGGTGGTTTCATTGATGTGATAAGGATCCCAACATTCTCTTATCAGTGGTCTGGAAACTCACAGCACCACTGTGTAAATTTAGAAGAGATGTAAAGTAAAAGACACTGTCATTCAAACAAAACAGCAACCTACAGATTGGGAAAAATCTTCACCAACCCCACATCTGACAGAAGGCTAATACCCAAAATTTACAAAAACTCAAGAAATTAAATGCCAAGAAACCAAATAATCCAATAAAAAATGGAGAACAGAGGTAAACAGAGAATTCACAAAGGAGGAATCCCTAATGGCTGAGAGACACTTGAAGAAATGCTCAGCATCCTTAATCGTCAGAGAAATGCAACTCAAGACGACTCTGAGATTCCATATCACACCTGTCAGAATGGCTAAGATCAAAAACTCAAATGACAGCACATGTTGTCGAGGTTGTGGAGAAAGGGGAACACTCCTCCACTGCTGGTGGGAGTGCAATCTGGTACAACCACTGTGGAAATCAGTCTGGTGATATCTTAGAAAACTTGGAATAGCTCTACCTGAAGACCCAGCTATACCACTTCTGGGTATACATCCAAATGATTCTTCACCAAACCACAAAGACATCTCCTGATCTATGTTCATAACAACCTTATTTGTAATAACTAGAACCTGGAAACAACCCAGGTGTCCCACAACTGAAGAATGGATAAAAAAAACTGTGGTGCATCTTACAATGGAATACTACTCAGCCATCAGAAACAAGGAAATCATGCAATTTGCAGCCAAATGGATGGAACTAGAGAAGCTCATTCTGAGTTAGTTAACCTAGTCTCAGTAGGCTACACATGACATCTGTTCACTTATAATTGGATTTTAGCCATTTAGTACAGGATAACTATACTATAGCCAATGCACCAAAGGGAACAGGAACATAGACTTTGTTACCTGTCAATGAGATACTTTGCCCTAGTGGTGTTACCTTGTAGGCCCCCAGTGTATGAGGAGGCTCTTAGCCCTCATATGACTGCTGAACTGGGGTGGGGGACTGATATGTAGGGACACTCCACTCCAGAGGAGTGGGATGGAAGGGCTAGGGGATAGAGGGTGGGAGGGCGGGACTGGGAGGGGTGGAAAGAGGGCACTGTGATGGAGAGGTAACCTGAAGTAATAAATAAACGTTTAAAAAAAAAAGAAGAGATGTAAGGCAGAAGAGGTACCAGGGTCTACGCTTTCTGATTATCTTCCTGAATATAAGCTAACATTTTCTGATTTGTGTTTGAATAACATTGAATTTCTAACTTTTTTCTCTTAAAAATTCATGTACCATAACAATCCCTGATTCTTTTCTTCCCTCTGTCTTATCTGGCTAGAAAAAGAAAATGAACCTATCAAGAAAAGCAGAAAGATAAGATACATGTAAAAGATTTCATATTTAAAAGAAAAAGCATGCTGGGCAGTGGTGGGGCATGCCTTTAATCCCAGCACTCAGGAGGCAGAGGCAGGCAGAACTCTGTAAGTTCAAGACCAGCTTGGTCTACAGAGGTAATTTCAGGGCTGCATACAGAAACTTTGTCTCGAAAAACAAAACAAAACAAGAGTTTCATATTATGACAAAGTTTAAAACTTTAAAAAGTTAGAGGAAATAAGTACTAATTTTTTGAAAAATTCCAGGATAACTGATAAATCTCTTAAAATTATGTGTAAAAGACAATGACAGAAATTTCAAATGTTAAAAATGACTGAAAGTTCGGACAAACATATTTGTGCCAAGTTGTTTATTTCTGTTTCACATCAGCCTTTGAGATGGACATTCACACTCATTTTGCATGTGAACAGATTGTGTTTGAAAGACTGCCAGATGGGAATCAAATCCAAGCACCATTACTCCAGTGTAGTCCCTGCTAATTACTGCTCTAAATTACTTCATAGTTATGTGTAGTAGTTTTGAGAGATAATCCCAGTGTATCTTTTGTAAACATCCCTTCTGAAGTTCTCAATATGGATTTAAAAGTGCTTTTTGCTGAAAAAATTTTCTAAGAAAATTGTGATTGAATGCCAGCCACCTTTTAAGCACTCAGTGTGTAAACTTCATAGAAGTATCTCTTGTGGATAGTCACATATCACAAACAGGGAAATCTAGTTTCTGATGGGATGAGAAGGTTGCTGAATTGAAATCCTATCCTGTAGTTCTGTAGTTAGAAGTTTCAACATTCATTCAGTAAAATATGACCTTAACTATGCAGGGACATTAGTAACTGGTAGAAATTCCAATAAAATGATTCTCTAGAACTGGAATTAATCTCTTACTAATGACTATTTTTTCAGTGCTGAAGAGTAGACTAAGACTTGATGAAAATATAAATAAATCCAAAGTAATAGATGTGATTACATGGAGAAAGACATTTTCTTAAAACCACATAATCTTTTTCTTTTTCCTTTGTGCTCTTTACTTCAATGCACACTTTCTAACTCTATCCAAGTGTCTACTTTTCATATTTCTGTGAACCCTAAATATGATATGAGAATCTAAGAGAATAATTTGAAGTTAATTTTCACATATGAAATTGTTAAACTCTCAGCATATGATAAATTGATCTATGGAAAGATATTTTGATTTAAATTATGCAGGCACTGATATTTACACAATATAATATTAATTTTAAATGAAGGTAACCTTCCTGGTCTTGTCAATTCAGAGCACTCACTGGGACTGGAGTGATGGCTCAGCTGTTAAAGGCTAGGCTCACAACCAAAAATATAAGAGCATTCACTGATAGAGAAAAAAGTGTTTTAGAAATTCAATCAAATTTAGAAAGTGCGTTAGAATTCTTTCCTTGAATGAGTGCCAATGACCACCTGTGTTTTGCTTTTTAAGATTTATTTTTGCTTTTAACTATGAGTAAATATGTGTGTGTGTGTGTATGTATGTGTGTGTGTGTGTGTGTGTCTGTGTGTGTGTGTATTGGTGCAGGTGCTCACAGAGACCAGAAGAAGGCATTACAGCTCCTGGAGCTGGAATTCCAGAGAGCTTTGCAGTGCCCAATGTGATGTGTATGCTGAGAACCAAGGGAGTCAGGTGAAAGTACAGTAAATCCTCTTAGCTGCAGAGCAAACTCTGCAGCCCTGAAAGAAAACTCTCAAAGGAACAGTAAGAACATGCAAAGTGTGGTGGGGGATGGTCTTGTGCACTGTGTGTTCAGATGCTGAGTTTTGTGCCCAGAGATCTGGTTGCAGTCCAGATGTGGGCATTTACATTATTATTGAAGAATCTCCTGTGCCAATGTTGTGTAAAGAATGTTTTTCATCATCTGTGATTGGTTAATAAAGAGCTCATCCGCCTGTGGCTGGGCAGGAGAGGAGGATAATAATCTAATAGGTCTCTATGTCGTCGTTTGGAAGCTAAGACAGAACCGAGGAATGGATAAAAAAAAAAAAAAACTGTGGTACATCTACACAATGGAATACTACTCAGCCATCAGAAACAATGAAATCATGCAATTTGCAGCCAAATGGGAGGAACTAGAGAAGCTCATTCTGAGTGAGCTAACCCAGACTCAGAAAGTTGCACATGGCATCTATTCACTTATAGTCAGATTTTAGCCATATAGTACAGGATAACTATTCAACATCCAATACACCAAAAGGAACAGGAACATAGACCTTGTTACCTGTTAGTGGGGCACTTTGCCCTAATGGAGTTACCATATAGGCCCCCAGTGCAAGAGGAAGCTGTTAACCCTCATATGACTGTTGAACAGAGGGGGGCTGATATGTAGAGGCAACCCACTCCAGAGGAGTAGGATAGGTGGGAGAGGTGGGTAGATGGTGGGAAGGTGGGAAAGGAAGGGGTGGAGAGAGGGGACTGTGATGGAGATGTAACTTGGAGCAATAAATAATCACAAAAAAGGAAGCCCCATACTTTATTTTTACAGAAGTGAGGTAGGAAAATATAATAATTAGTTTCTGAAAGGTTGGAAAATATGACACTGGTTGAAATGTTGACAAAATAATTCCTACTGATGACCTTTTATCAGTGCTAAAGAGCAGACTATGACTTGGTGGGAATCAAAATAATTCTGCAGTAGTGGATGTGAGTGTAAACTGGAAGGATATTTTTCTAACACCACATAATCTTTTTCTTTATCCCTTGTGCTCATCACTTGACATGACATTTAACTGAGTAGTTATTGAATTCTTAGGAAATATTTTCAAAACAGTTTTAGGAAAAAGGTCCTTAACCTAAAGTACATAGCCATGTCAAATTTTTATGATTCCTGTATTTGAGGTGCTTGCCAAGAACTGACACATAGTCAATTATCAAATATTTGCTTGAAGGGAGGAAAGATTATTGTATGTATATTGGAAAATATGTTAATGCAGAACAAGCATTCAGGGGTAAAGAAGAAGGGCTTCCTCTGTGAATATCAGATGAGATCTGAAGCACAAAATGAGATTAGTTGGGTTTTCACAGCACAGAATGGCTGTGTGCAAAGGCTCAGATGTAGCCCTGGTTTAAAATTCTTTGTGAGCTCAATAAAACAATAAACGTGGAGGATGAAGACATTCACTTTTATTCATTTGTAAAGAACCACAGTGGACTTTGTTAATTTATTAAACTACACAAATCTAATCCATTTAAAATCTCCTGGCAAGAGCAACTTTTTGTGAGACTTAGGCTATGACATATTAACTTGTGGAAGTTTTCTTATTTTATTCTGTAGGCATGGAGGAGTGATAAATCTGGCTTCCTTTCACTAGAATAAAGATTTCTTTAAATGGCAAGTAAATATTCCTTTAATTTTCAGACAGTACACAGAGAAAAACCATTTGCTTGGTGTTAATTAGGATTCACTCAAGTTGTAAGTTTAAAGTTTTCAAGGAATTGTAGTGGGTCACAGAGGGGGATAAAGGTTAATGATTCTAAATGTCACATTGCAAAAGAATATTAATTTAAAGTCAGTTCTTTATGAACAGATCAGTAGAATTGACTGTATTCAAAACCCAATTAATTAAAAGGAAAAAGTCAATGTCACAAGTTAAATTTACCTAACTTCAGTGAGCATTCTGGTCTATGTTTTGCTTTGTAGGACTTCTTGGCACACAATTTCTAGATTTGGCCATGGCATTGGTTACTTACTCCACCTTTTCAAATAAATGTATTTTCTAATAAGGCTCAAATACACATTATAATTATCAGATATTTATTTATTTATTTAATAAATATTTTATTTTTTTTCTTCAAGTTACATCTC
This sequence comes from Lophiomys imhausi, assembly GCA_907164525.1. Classification (NCBI taxonomy): domain Eukaryota; kingdom Metazoa; phylum Chordata; class Mammalia; order Rodentia; family Muridae; genus Lophiomys; species Lophiomys imhausi. The sequence goes on from CAJQZJ010033894.1 coordinate 2,959,948, forward strand.
AGTAACAAACCCCTCCCTATTCCCCCTTCCTATCCCGCCCTTCCACCCTCTTCCCCCAAGAAGTTTCCCCTTTCAGTCCAACAGATGGTTCCTTCTCTTATAACAGTAAGTATTATACAAAACAATATATATAAATATGCCACATTTATGAGAGTAAATTGGCCCAGTATACCTTCCCAATGTCCAGTTTATACATATTTGGCCCCTGACTTTAACATTCTACTATCTAACCAACTCCATGAGTTTAAAGGTCTATATGTGACTCAACATTCATATTATCTTGCAACACACTTTTAAAAGTATCTTCTTAGATCTATAACACCTTCTTGATTCCTAAACAGTTCAAAATTTAACTATGAGACTCTAGCTGTCTACTCTTCAACCACCTCAGAGACCTGAGAGGGACAAATATATTTGCTTATATAGGAAGTGCAGCTTCCAAAACTAAGAAAGAACATACCAATGACTGCCTGGACAGTTCCCATTTTCTCTCCATATATTCCAGCATCAATCTTCAGCCTTTGGGTCCTGTTTGTCTGACAGACATTTGTTGTAGAGCAGGGATTATGAAGGACTTACCTACCCTGTCTTGGCAGAGCTAGGCTGTCGACTTCCCTGCTACCAAGTTTTGTCCCCCTTGGACAGCAGTCTGTCTGCAGTTGGTGCAAGGGTTTTTTTCATGCCAAGAGAAAGGTTTGCCACTAATTCAACCATCTTATAGTGGAGGTTCTTCGATGCTTATCTTCTACTTGGAGTAGAAGAGGGGGTGCTGTCAGGCGCTGATATGTCTCGATATCAAAAAAAAATC
>CAJQZJ010033894.1:2977622-2998548 GCA_907164525.1 Lophiomys imhausi
CCCCCCCCCCCCCCCCCCCCCCCGCGTTCAAAATGCGTCAGTGTAGGTCGCCGCCATCTTGGCCCGCTATCAGATATTTATATTGGGATATCTTGTCATTGAAAAAAATTCTTAGCCAAAAGTAGTTACTTGACATTTAGAATAATTTGATTTTTAAATTTAATGTCTAAGCAAGGATTGAATTTTTAAATAAAAATTTTTTTCTTTTACTCTGAAGCTATTAGAAGAAAGTATAGGGGAAACACTTCAAGACCTTTAATGGTTAGAATGCCAAAACTTAAAAAAAAACAAAATAAAAAATGAAAACTAGCAAGCTGAAAAGCATATGTCAGGCAAAAGAAACAATTAACAGTGAATAGACAAATCTTCAGAAAGGGAATGATTTGAAAATCAAAACCGCACTATCTTCTTCTCATACTTGTAATGGATATGATCCAGAAAAACCTCCCAAATAACAAATGCTGCTTAGTAGATGAAGAAGGACCTGTGCATTACATCTTATGAGTATAAATAGTACAGTATGAATGGGGAACAGTATGAATGACCCTCAAAAAGGTAAAAATTGTTCTACCATATAATCGAGCTTTTCCATTTCACAGACAAGTGGACATTCTGGAGGAATTGATTCTCTCCTTGCACCACCACATGTGCTCTAATTGAGTAATTCAGGCTTGGAGACCAGTACCTTTACCAAGCATCTTGATGGTTCAAGGTTTATATTTTCTGGATTTACTAGAAAGAGAAGAGAAAAATCTCACACACATTCCCCTCTGTTTCTTTCTCCTGCTCCTCCCTTTCTCTGTCCTGTCCCAGAATTTTGAAAACATAGAAAATTGGAGTGGAAAGTGGTGTTGGGGAGTGAAAATGGGGAAAGGAATTTAAGAACACACCTAACCCACCATAAACAAGAAGAACTGATGTCCTCTTCACAGAGCCAGCCACACTTCTGTTGCCATGTGTATACTTTCCCTCACTCTTGTTAAAGACATGATTTCAGCTGTTCACTTTATATTCTATAGTTACTGAGTTATATGGAATGAATGTTAGAGTAAGAAATGTATTAGTTATCTCAAATAACCTGGGACTTAAAACTCCTTTGTCATTTTCTTAGCATTCATGGAACATTCAAGTATGTAATAGGGAGGCCGTTTGTCTGCATGATTAAGTAGGTGAACAGACACTTTGGTTCTCATCCACTCCCATCTCTGAGCCTTGATTATTACATTAGCCCTCATAGTGACAGGGATTCAGGTTCCTCGGTCACCTCATTAATCACATTAATGATGTTAGACACCAGAAGAAAGGTAGAGAAATAACTCGCCTTATCACTTGATATCTCTCCACTGGGTGCTCCGTCAACCTTTAAAGACATTGACATTGACAACAGATAGTCATTTGATATTAATCCTACTGAAAGCAGTAGCAAAGCAGCTAGATTCTAAACAAGTGACCAGCTACCTGTGGGACCTCAAATGAGGGTGTTGGAATCTTAAAATTTAAGTTCTTTTTAAAATTTTATTAATTTTAGAAAAAAATTACCTTAATAAAGAGCAGACAGAGGTTGGAGGAGACATACTGGATTTCAGTCATTCGTTATTGTTTAAGTTCCTTTGAAGAGAATGTCTTTAATAGGTTTGAAAACAATATGATTGCTTTGAGAAGCTAAGTAGTAACTCTGGCTCTGATGTTTGAAAACAAATCATTCTTAAGCTTGCTGAACTTCCATATTTACAACTTGAAACAAGATACCAGGTACAACTGTACACTGAACAGAAGTTGAAAACCAGGATCCAATATATCTATATTGGACTAGCTAAGAAGAAGGGAGATTAGAAGCTTTCTCTGTGTGATGAAGTGCAAAGCAAACTTATTATTAAAAAAAATAGACTCTGTTCCTGAGAGAGAAAGAAATGAAGGAAAAGAAATAAAACTAGGTGTGATTTTTCCTCTATAAAGCAACAGCTAAGCTGACATCTAACCATACCATACTGTTCACACCAGATCAAGTGAGCAGATGCCATCAAAAGGTAACCATACACTGACAGTCTACATGTTGAGATGGTTGGCACATAACTGGCTGTGGAGACATAGATGGAAGTGTGATGCTTGAACCTATAGCTGAGGTATTCCATGAGTACCTTGGAGTTATAAATGAGAGATGGGCATCCCCCATGACACTGAGTGGGTGAGTTACAAGGGAATATGCAGAGTGAAATACTAAAGGGGCAAAGTTTCCTGATATGCAGTTGGATAAAAGAGAGCTCCCACTGGCAAAGGCAAACATAGTTCATCTCCAACACTCAGATTCTCAGTCATAGAAAGCCCTGCACACAAGAAGAACAATCCACCAAACACCAGAGACAAATTTGCAATTGTCAGGCAGAAGAATTTGGGAGAAAGTGGACTTGCTCATGGAAATTCATCACATGAGAAGAGACATGCTGATTTAAGTTGTCTGTATTACTGAGACCAGCAGAACTAACCTCTGCCTTACAAAGAATGATATAAAACACAACCCAGGGGAGGAAAATTCACATCATCCCAACTAGAAAGAAATGCTGACAAAGCTGCTAGTTCCTTCTGTTCTACTTTATTTCTTATTTATTTGTTATGTTTTTACTTTTTAATTTATCTTTTCACAATTACTTTTTAGTTTACACTTTTTATAAACTGCTCAGTTGTATGTTAGCTTGTACCTCACCTGAATAGACTTTTATGATTTTTCCTTCTCTTTACCTACTATAGAGTATTGTCTTCTTTGTGTCATAGCTCTAACTTAAACATTTCCCTTCTTGTTTATACTGTGTTCCATTCTTTCCTTTTCCCGCTATCTCCTTCTTCATTTGACTTTTTCATTATTGAGAATCTTAGCTCACAAATTCTATAAAGTACATTTCACCTAACCAGCTCCTAATGGCTACTGTCTCTTAATTTTATCAGGGCTAAAGAGGTGCACCATTTACAGCAGAGCTTTCTACTGAATGTTGGCCTTAGAGCTACTGTCAGAAAATTTAACCTGTTACTCAAAATGGTTTTTCTTATAAATATTACTGAGGGACACAAATCCAAATAAGGACAAATTACCATGAAGACTTACACACAGCAAGGGAAAAGGGAGAAAAATAAAAAGTGGAGGACACATGGATGCCACTGTACATGGAAAACACAACAAAGAAATATACAAAGAGATAACAATCCCCCTGTGATACCTCTGTGAGCTCATTTGTCCCTCCTTACGAGAAACCAAACATGATGAGATAATGTAAGTGTTAAAAAGAAAGTTTGGAGTCCTATGTTTTTAAAGAATCAATGTCCACATAGTGGAATCAAATAAACAGGTGAATGAAGTAAGAAAATAAGCATCCAAACAAGAAAGCTATCAAACTAGATGAAATGGGTAGAAATTTCAGAAAGAAATGAAAAAAATGGTGGAAAAATTAAGCTGTAAGTCAAAAGAATGAATACAAATTAAAGACATGAAAGGGTCAACTTATCACACTGTAATCACAGCAGAGAACATCATCAACAGATAAAAGTCAGCAGAAGAATCAACTTCTGAGATAGAGGAGCAAGTTGAAACAAACTTTAAACACAGCAACACACTGAGAAATACAAGATTGTATTGGGCTACAAAGGTATTGATCTTTGTATATTGATACAAAATTAAGATTATATTTGGCCACATTGTTATTCATCTTTGTATACTGATAAAAAATTAAGGGTAATGCTTCCTAAAGGTATTGTACCTAGTAATGCTTAAAAATGAAATGTGAACTTTTGGCCTTTTGCTACCAACCGTCATAAACTGTTCAGGTTAATTAAGAAACGCAAACTAATAGTCATGCAAGCATGTCATTTGGTTAGTTACTATGATAGTCTATCACAGTTATTTTCTAAGCTAATCAGAAATCAAGTTGCTAAGAGACAAGCAACAGTTGCTTATCTAATATAAGAGATAGATAGGGCCTCTTCAAAAACCTCAAGAGATCTGCAGAATACGGCATTCAAAGATGTTTTCTTAACTTAAGATTTTTTGATATCGAGACATGTCAGCTCCTGACAGCACCCCCTATTCTACTCCAAATAGAAGATGAGCATCGAAGAATCTCCAGTGTAAGATGGTTGAATTAGTGGCAAGCCTGTCTCTTGGCAAGAAAAACCCCTTGCTTCAACTGTAGACAGAATGCTGCCCAAAAAGGACAAAACTTGGAAGCAGGTAAGTCAACAGCCTAGCTCTGCTAAGACAGGGTAGGTAAGTCCTTCATAATTCCTGCTCTACAATCAATGTCTGTCAGAGAAACGGGGCCAAACAGCTGAAGATTGATGCTGTAATGTATGGAGAGAAAATGGGAACTGTCTAGGCAGTCACTGGTATGTCAATTCTTAGTTTTGGAAGCTGCGGGCCCTGCACTTCCTATATAAGCAGATATATTTATCCCTCTCAGGTCTCTGAGGTGGTTGAAGAATAGATAGCTAGAGTCTCATAGTTAAATTTTGAGTTGTTTAGGAATCAAGAGGGTGTTCTGGATCTAAGAAGATTTTTTTTAAATTATGAGGCAAGTTAGTATGAAAACTGAGTTAGATATAGAACTTTAAACTCATGGAGATGGTTAGATAGTATAATGTTAAAGTCAGGTGCAAAATACATATGGACTGGACATTGGGAATGTATGCTAAGTCATATAACTCTCATAATTGTGGCCTATTTATTTCTGTTGTTTTGTATTGTATTTATTGGTACAAGAGAAAGAGCCATTTGTTGGACTGAAAGGTATAGCTGTTGGGGGGATAAAGATATACCTTAAAGTTAAAAAAAAAAGGTGGAGGATGGGGGGTTGAGGAGGAAGAGGGTGGAAGGGTGGGCCCGGAGTGGGGAGTAGGGAGGGAATTGTGATTGAGATGTAACTTGAAGAAATAAAAAATAAATTATATATAAAAAAGTAAGACAATGCACTTGATCAAAACTTGAAATAACACTAGTGTATGTACAAGAAGATATGTGTAAGACTCTACATACACATTGAAGAAGGAGCTGAGCAAAGACTAAAGACATAGATAACATATTCAATGAAATTACCAAATTAGCAGATAATTTACTAAACCATCAGAAAGAAATAGACATCCAAACATAGAAAGACTTTATAACCTCAATCATGACCAGAGAAGAACCAATCCAGGAACATCATAGACAAGATATCAAGTGTGTAAAGCAAAGAAACGATATTAAAAGGTGTAAGGAGAAAGTGCCAATTCCATATGAAAGCAAACACATGAGAATAAATTCAGATCTCCCATCAGCAAAACCCAAACTCAAGAAAGCATGGAATGATACATTTTGTAGTCTGAAAGTAACTACAAACCATGACTGTTACAACTACCCATATATCATAATTAATTAATAGATAAAAGCAACTCAAGGCAAGCACAGAACCAAGGTAATTTAGGACAACTGCATCAGCTCTAAGCAAAACAAAACTTACAACAAAAACCTAAGGAATTACTATGCACAGAGGAAAAAGGAAACAACTCCAGTCATGAGAATACAGGAAAGTATATATTATTTTCTGGGGAAGGAACAAAATGGTGATGTTTTACTAAAAATAAAAACTTCTATAATCTGAAAAGAAGAAAGATTACTTTGAGGACAAAGGTGTTACTGATCAATTTCTCTTTTATATATTTGATATTCAATGCAAGTTTAATTATGGAAGAGTAAATAAATGTACTATTTCTGTGTCAGAAATAGAGTCCTATTACCAACATTGAAGGTAGGCATTTTCATTTCTGTAGGTATAGCAATTTTTATCAAGACTTACCTAAGTATGAGAGTAGACAATTTTAGCTTTCTTTTTTTAAACCTTTCTATTTCTTTTACTTAATACATTAGGTCAACAAGATAAAATTTACCAGTCCAAATGGTTTAAATTATTTACTAATTTTATTCCATGAAAATTTGGGATTGGAATAACCTATGCTCATTACTGTTATATCTTGAACTACCTGTCTTTTATATTGCTGGGCACTTACTTTTGTCTTGTCCTTAGATTAGACTTCCAACCTAAAAATCAGCAAAGAAAGCTCAGAGATAAATTACAGCACAGATCAAATGAACTTAGTGATTATCTATAGACTATCTCACCAACAGATTTGGATGTACATAATTTTCAGACACCTATGGAACCTGTTAGAATGTTGAACACATTGTAGGCCACAAAAATTCAAAATAATTTACCATATTTTATTATGCCATAGTGAAATAAATAAATCAGAGGTGAAAGAAAAGTCATTTATACTGGCACCAGAGTCACACGCAGGATCATTAAAGTATGAACAATTATACACCTAAAAAAATACACATATTCTCAAAACACTGTACCAAGATTGAATTGTTAAAAAAGAAAAGAAAGAAAGGAAGGAAGGAAAAAAAACACAGAAAATAGAATAGACCAATCTTGTGCACTGAGTTTCAATCAATAATAAAAAAATTATCAATAAAGAACATGTCATGTCTCTATAATTTCACTGGAGAATTTTATAAAACATCTAACTCAACAGCCATTTCTTCTCAAATGCTTCCAAGTAATTGAAGAAGTACTTTGAAAAGAACTCATTTTGCCAGGCCAGCATGCTCATGCCACAAAAGCCAGTCAAGAGCAATACAAGAAGACAAAAACACAGGCTAAAGGTGAATATAGTTGTAAAAATCCTCAGTGAAACCCTAGTAGATGGCATTAAATACCACATTGACATTATTATGTACATTACAGTATAGGGTTTGAATATTCAGGGGTAATGAGCCTTTTTTCCTTCATTTTTTTTTAAATACTACTGAAAAACTGTTGATGGTTACAGATCTTAAAAGCAGTGACCCAATGGAAGTTTTTTTTTTAAAGTATTTGATTGGATGTTAGTGAAGTCATTGGATAGATTTATAGTATATATGAGTGATTTCCCTGCCTCTAAATGAAAAGTTGTTGGCTACTACAATAAAACTCTACAGAGCCATTAGTGCCAGTCACCGCAGTCTGTCTTTAAGGGAAAAGTGGCCTTTCCTGGGAGTCTAAGATTACTATCTGAGGGTTTCCAAATCCTCTTCAAGTGATATCAAGAATGCAGGAGGAACACGGTTCTCAAGAATTTTTGCCCTCCAATAAGGTAGGGCTTAACACAGTGAGTTCCTGACTACCTATGACCCTCTATTAACCATGGCTGAGTAGTGTTGGCATGTGGGTGGAGAATTATACCTTAGAAAATGATTTCCTCCTGGATACTGAACCTGTCAGTTAGTTCAAACTAAGGTAGGCTTTTAATGCTCCTAGGCTCTTCCTTCTGACGGATAGAGCTGGAAGAAAGAAAAAGCTGTAGCTCATCCTCTCCTGTCCCCCAATTTGAACACATCGCTCTAAATATATGGTTCAAAATTTAAGGTAATTCCCTTATAGGAATATCTGAGACCTTGTTCCAATGAAAATCCAAACAGTACACATGGATCTATAGAAATAATGGCATATGTGTGTTTCCTTAACTTTTTCATATTTTCTCCTGTATTTTCTTTTAGAAAAATGAGGTTGTTTTGTATTTCAACTACAGAATTTACTTAAAGCCACACTTGGCATTTTTGAGACACAATCCTAGCTCTTTGCACTTTCCTCCCCTATTTCTCCAAGATGGAGATAAGGCTGGATGCAAGAATTTAAATACCTCATTTTTCTGCTTAAAAATCTCTTTTCAGACTACTATAAGTAGCATCATTTGAAATAACCTCCTTTTCCTTTAAGCACATGGTCCATGTATTCTCTTTTGTGGGCAATGACGCTTCAGCTGCCACATGCGATGGGGCTTCTGATCTGATTTCTTTACCGAGGATAGTTGGTTTCAGACTGCTTGAAATATATATTCATTCTAGAGTTCTACTTGTCATATTTTTCTTTTTAAGTTATTCTTCTAAAGTGTCCTCCAGAATTTCAGATAAGCCCTTGTCTGCTCTAAGCGGTTTTTGTCTTTTCCTTTGTATCTGCCAATGATTTTATATTGGCAATTTGTGTAGATCTAGCTAAGAGCCTCTTTGAACTGCCAGTAAATGATGGACATTTTGAATTCCAACTTAATCAAGCTCATTGATTGAAATTCATCTGTGACTCACTTGTGCTTAACCTACACACAGCTTGGGTATAGCTATCTTTATTTTCAGCTAATGAAAATTTGGAATTAAGGGAGTGGTCTTTTCCTGCCTCATTTCTAAAGATTCATTATTTATCTGGTCAAAATTACCATAGAGCTCTGGAATTCTAAATTTGGAAAGAACTATGGAGACCATCTGGTCTAAGCATATCCCTTATCAGATTGAGAAAAATGAGCGTCCAATTCTGAACACATGCTAATTGCCGAAAACCAAAATCCAGATATGGGCTCTTATTTCTTACTGTCTCTGGTAGACTTTACCTTCAGTGAGAATTGTACTTTTATGTTTTGATTTTCAAAACAAAGAGCTGTAGGGAACACAATTCTGATTTATCTGGAAAACTTGGTGGTGTTGTTATGGAAAGGAATCTAGGCAGCCCTCAGAGTTGTTTAACCATGTGGGAGCCTAATTTGATCTTTTCACTTTTTTTCTCATCTTCCATCTGCCCCTAACAAAGGACTTTTCTCTGTATTTATTGAGCAACACAGAAAACACGGTATGTGAAGGGAATGGGGAATCTGACTTTTTTTTCAACCAGAGTTTACAATGAAGTTACTTCACTGTCCTCCTCTGACCCATAATAGCACTCAAAATTGCAAAGAGATGACATAACCTATGTGTGCATTTTGCTTTGAACATTTATAGTGCATATTTGTTTACTAGGTTGCTTTCAATATCAGGACTGTTTTTAGCAAATGATTATCACAATACATGTATGCTTATTTGTATGAGAGCATGCACACACACAGACACACACAGACACACACAGACACACACAGACACACAACAGAATGAGGGGCATGGAAAAGTACATAATTTAAGATTAAAGCCATGCATTTAGCTTAGCTTGTAAAAGTTGATTGTATAGGAAGTCCAATACATAATAAAAGTGGTTACATTATTTTCTTAAAGGCAAATTAAAATTTAAATAAGCTGAATACTACATAGTTTTAAATTAATTAATTTTAAATTGGTTTCAAGTTGAGCAAAAATTCAGAATCTGAAAGTGAGTGATATTTTCAGAAAATTCTGTTTCTGCACTTTTATTGAAGATGACTTGGCTCTGTCTCTTGCAGGCAAACAGGAATTTGCTCAAAGTGTACCATAGATTCATAAAGTCCTATAGGTTAGTAATCAGGATGTTACCTAAGGGGGCTTCAAGGGCCTTTTGTAACACAACACCTAGGTTCTTTTTGATTCAGCCAAAGAACTGAGCCAAAACAGAGGGTAACAGAACTGTAGACTGAAAGCAAGACAAAGCAAGGGTTGCCTCCACAGAACAGAGCAGGCTCCGACAAGAATATAGTTCAAGAACCTTCCTTTTCTTGTGCTAGGGATTTCTTTACAAGGGAGAATGGAAGAGTTCTCTGAAAGAAGACTGTTCTTTGGCTTTCTTGGAAATTTGTTCTTGTTGTTGTTAGACACCTCTGTAGTCCTTGGAGATGTCACACTGTGTGCTAGTGTGAGTCTTCTGAGAAGCTCATGTCAAGAAAGGGATTTTCTATGCTACGATGCAACTAGGAGAAACACTAATGACAACTAGAACAGGAAAAGAATCATCAGAGTGTAACTCAGGACTGATACTGAGTGAAGGTTAAAGGGAATGAAGTGTGTGGGAATGCATCTAGGCTAAAGAGGTTCAGAAAAGGCATAGGTCACCTTAAAGATGGCTCTCAGAGAAATCTCACATTTCCCAGAGATGAAGTTGTTGAGTCATGGGGCTAATAACAATTCATACAAGGATTTCAGAGTGTAGTAGTTGAGTCTGGACCTACAACGCCTTCTGTAATTGAGTTCTGCAGGCATATTCTCATAGACATTATATGATACAGGTATTATTTGGTGGTTTGAATGAGAACGCCCCCCCCCATAATAGTCCCTAGCTGGTGACACTGTTTTGGGAAGGATTAGGAGGTGTGGTATTGGAGGATCTGTGCTACTATGGTGGGCTTAGAGAATTGAAAAGCCCACACAGGGCCCAGTCTCTTTCTCTGCCTCCTTTTTGTGGAGCCATGCCTATCTGCCTGCTGTCATGATCCCCATTATTGACAGATATGGGCTCAAACTCTGAAAGTGTAAGCAAGCCCCAATTAAATGCCTTCTTTTATAAATTTCTTTGGACATTATGTCATTCTAAGATTGAGATATTACAAGCCCAGTTAAGACCAAATGGTATTCACATGCATTTTGCTGATAATGATGATATAGAAAGTAAAAGAATGTCTCTTTATAGAAGAATGGATTTAATATACTCATTTATGAACTATGATATGTTCAGAAGCAATTTATTTAAGATCAGAATAGTGGCTTTCAAGAATAATAATGTTGTACTGGTTAGTTTTATGTAAACTTGTCACAAGTCAGAGTCGTCTGAAAGGAGGACTGAGCCTCAGCTGATAAAATGCCTCTATAAGATCTGGCTGTAGGACATATTCTTAATTAGTGATTGCTGGTGGGAGAGGCAGCCCACTGTAGGTGGTGCTACCTCTAGGCTAGTGGTCCTGGATTGTAGAAATAATTAATTAAATTGTTTAACAGTATTTATATTATTGATAATTGATTGGCGGCCATTAATCCTTAAGTAGCCATTATAAATGAGCGCACAGACACCATGTGGATTTTAACAAGTCTTGGCCTGAATTGAGCAATCTTGGCCCATCTAAGCTAGCTCTTAATTCTATTTCTGAATAAAGCCCTGTATAATATACATACATCCCCCAGGCTGTTTTTCTCTATGCTATGCTGATGTTCCAGGTCATGTGGAATGAGGTTCTTTTCTCTAGCCCATGGCATGTGTTTGTGATTACCTTCCAGCGTTCTCAAACAAGTCTATCTGCTTCCATATCTCCTGGTGCAAAGAGGAAATCCTCTGTGTAAAATGCAGGGTTCCTCTTCTAATCTCAGGAAGTCCCGACTTCCTATACTCTTTAGGTCCAGCTTATTGGCCATCAGCAACTTTTATTAGCCAATCAAGAGAATGACTCAGAAGGGATAGTAACCAGATCTCAGCATTGAAATCAGCCTACCAGACCTTCCCCAACATTGGATTCCATAAGAAATCAGGTTGAACATGCCATGATGAGCAAGTGAGGAAGCAGCACTCATCCATTACCTCTGCATCAGCTCCTGGCCTAGGTTTCTGCCCTCTTTAGGATTCTGCCATGAGTTCCTTCAGTTAAGTGATGGATGCAGAAACATAAGCCACCTAAACCCAGCATACTTTTAGTCATGATGATTAATTATAGCAATAGTAACTCTAACGAAGACAAATATTTATCTCCTATAGTAAGTATTTTGATAGATAATTTCAAGATTGGTTCAGGTATTGAGTGATGTCATCAGGAACCAAGGTACTTCTCTATCTTACCCTCTGTGGTCCTTGATCTGTTTGGATATCTGCTAAATTTCTATGAATCATATTTTTATGCCAAAGTTGGAAGTGTCATGAAAGTTACCAAGATAGAGCACTACTTTTTTTTTTTTTAAAGATAGGTATTGATTTAGAAGACTTCAGTCACTAGCTGATTTTCCCTTGAGTCTTATTTTCTAGACTGAGTTCATATGCTACTAATTGGTGGCAGACAATGGGAATGGATTTAAAAAAGAACCTATCAATGTATATTAAGTGCATTAAATTTATATCTGTATTTTAGCTGGTTCAGAAATTCCACTTTAAAATATATTCTAGAGAAATAGCCAGCCACATATTTAAAGGTTTAAAAAAAAAAGTCTGTTTATTGAAGCATTATTTATAATTATAAAAAGTTCATAATTGCTTGGGAACAAGTGAAAGCTCATGTTTGGGAATGGAATTCAGCAATTTAAGGGGTAGTAAATGTTTTTGTAGAATTGAGCAGGTTTGCAAAGTGTATCCTTATGGAGGAAATAGCTACACATTAGGACTTGGCATTTTAATGTTAGAATCATTGCATATTTTTATTATGCCTTGTGATTGTGGTTGGAATTTGATACATCCCTCACAGGTTCACATTTTCAATTGTCTGTCCCACCTCGTGTTTCTCTACTGAGGCTATGGAGTCTTTAGATGGTCAGCTCCTGCTGGTGGAATCAGGCCAAAGAGGAAGACTTTTGAAGATCATACTTGGCTATGTTTCTGACTCTTTCTGATTCTTACTGTGTCACCACAGACTTGCCTCATTATGAACTCCATCATGTCTTCTCTACCATGCTGGACTGAAATCTTTCCATAATATTAAAATGAAAGTGATCCATTATCTCTCAAGTGGTTTATGTCAGTTACTATGTCATGATAATAAGAAAAAAGCTATACAAAAGTTTCTTCCACAGGATCCAAGATGGCGCCAACATAGAGCAGTGCATCTGAGTAGTAGGTGAATGAGATTAGTCACTGTGGAGTGAATGTGAGGTCCCCTAGCCGACAGTGAAACACAGACAGTGCCTGAATTCCCATGGCAAACATTGAGACCAGTCACCAGGTAAAACAGCCCATGCAGTTCCTGGGAACACCACCCTGAGATCAGCCAGCTCCATCACCGGTCTGGAGAGGAGCTCTGGCTAGAGATCTAGCTCAGGAGCAGATCCAACCCACGGCTCCAGCCACAGACCAGCAGCCCAGCCTGTCTGCCTGATATCCAGCCTGCACTCGGACCTGTACACCCAAGAGGGAAAAACAGCCATACCACAAGAGCAAAGGTAAGTGAGAGTATTTTTTCCGGAGTTTCCAACATGGTGGCACAGTGTGCACTGTAGCAGAGACAGAGACCTAACCCAGTCACAGCAAAGCAATTAGGAGCCAAGACTGCCTGCAAACAGAGCCCACGACTGTGTGTTCTCCACAAATACTAGGGCAGGTGGGTCTCTCACCCTAGCACCCAAGCATATGAGGCGGTCAGCAACAGGCTCACTGAGGCTGGCATCTGTTGTGGGTGGAGCTCTCTGCCTGCATAGTCAGCCTAGCTGGGGAGCCAGAATGACTGGGTCAGTGAGAGGAGAACACAGACCCAACTACAGCTCTACCTCCCTTTCTGAGAAGACCTGTCAGCTCCCAGGTCCTCAGAGGCTAGCCCTCTCCCCACTCCAATCCCCTCTATATTGGTCCAATTGGGTCACAAGCAGTTGAGGAGAGTGGCAGCCACCCTTCTCTCTGAGAGCCAGTCAGTCTATTACAGGAACCTGCCCGCCATCTGGAGGTAAACACCAGGATCTCAGGATCAGCCAACCCCCAGGGCAGGGAGTTTTCCTGAACACCAAGGTCAGGTAACAAAAGAAACAAACAGATAACACCTGGGTCCATCGGATGACAAAAGATCAGCGCAAGAACATGGTTAAAAAAAACCCAAAACAATAGGATGTCTCCAGATCCTAGCAATAATGCTACAGACAACTCTGAACAGCCGAACACAATTGAAGCAAAGGAAAATGACCTTAATCCTATGCTTATATTAATAATAGAAGGCCCAAGGGAGGAAATAAAATACCTCAGAGAGCAACAACAAAGTACTGCAAAGGAGATGATGGAAATAAATAAAGCGCTTAAAGGAATGGAAGACCTGAAAAGGGAAGTTGAAGCAATGAAGAAAATCCAATCCAAGACATCCATAGAACTGGAAAACCTTAAGAAAAGAATCGGACAGCAGTCTGTCTGCAGTTGGAGCAAGGGGTTTTTTCATGCCAAGAGATAGGCTTGCCACTAATTCAACCATCTCACACTGGAGATTCTTCGATGCTTATCTTCTACTTGGAGTAGAATAGGGGGTGCTGTCAGGAGCTGATATGTCTTGATATCAAAAAAAAAAGAAAATCTTAATTTAAGATAACATCTTTGAATGCCATATTCTGCAGATCTCTTGGGGTTTTTGAAGATGCCCTATCCATCTCTTGTATTTAGATAAGCAAATGTTGCTTGTCTCTTAACAACTTGATTACTCAGTAGTTTAGAGAATATCTGTGATAGACTGTCATAGTAGCTAACAAAGTGACATGTTTGCATGACTAGGAGTTTGTTTTACTTAACTATCCTAGACAGTTTTAGACGGTTGGTATCAAGAGGCCAGAGCTTCACATTTTATTTTTAAGTATCTCTAGGTATGATACCATTAGGAAGTGTTACCTTTAATTTTGTATCAATATACAAAGATCTATTCAATTGTGGTTAAATATACTCTTAATTATGTATCAATATACAAAGGTCAATGCCTATGTAGCCCAATACAATCTTATTTGGTAGCAGGGAAGTCGACAGCCTAGCTCTGCCAAGACAGGGTAGGTAAGTCCTTCATAATCCCTGCTCTACAACAAATGTCTGTCAGAGAAACCGGACCCAAAGGCTGAAGACTGATGCAAGAATGTATGGAGAGAAAATGGGAACTGTCCAGGTAGTCACTGGTATGTCATTTCTTAGTTTTGGAAGCTGCAGGCACTGCACTTCCTATATAAGCAGATATACTTATCCCTCTTAGGTCTCTGAGGTGGTTGAAGAATAGACAGCTAGAGTCTCATAGTTAAATTTTGAGTTGTTTAGGAATCAAGAGGGTGTTATAGATCTAAGAAGATACTCTTAAAAGTGTGTTGCAAGTTAGTATGACTGTTGAGTCAGATATAGACCTTTAAACTCATGGAGATGGTTAGATAGTATAATGTTAAAGTCAGGGGCCAAATATGTATAAACTGGACATTGGGAAGGTATACTGGGCCATTTAACTCTCATAAATGTGGCATATTTATATCTGTTGTTTTGTATAGTATTTACTGTTATAAGAGAAGGAACCATCTGTTGGACTGAAAGGGGAAACTTCTGGGGGGAAGTGGGTGGAAGGGCGAGATAGGAAGGGGGAATAGGGAAGGGTTTGTGACTGAGATGTAACTTGAAGAAAAAAAAAAGTATTTAAAAAAAACAACAACAAAAAAAGAAAAGAATCAGATCTACAGACACTAGCATCACCAACAGAATACAAGAGATGGAAGAAAGAATTTCAGGCTCAGAGGATAAAATTGAAGAAATTGATACATCTGTCAAAGAAAATGTCAAATCTAAAAAAGTCCTGACACAAAACCTTCAGGAAATCAAGGACACAATGAAAAGACAAAATCTCAGAATAATAGGAATAGAAGAAAGAGAAGAGTCCCACCTCCATGGACCATAAAATATCTTCAACAAAATCATTGAAAAGAATTTCCCAAATCTAAAAAAAGAGATGACTATAACTGTACAAGAAGCTTATAGAACTCCAAATACATTAGACCAGAAAAGAAAATCTTCCCGCCACATAATAATCAAAACACTAAATGTACAGAACAAAGAAAGAATTTTAAAAGCTGCTAGGGAGAAGGGTCAAATAACATATAATGACAAACCTATCAGAATCACACCTGACTCTTCTTCAGAGACTCTAAAGCCAGAAGGGCCTGGACAGACATCTTGCAGACCCTAAAATACCACAAATGCCAGGCCAGACTACTATTCCCTGCAAAATTGTCAATCAACATACATGGAGAAAACAAGATAATATTCCATGACAAAGCTAAATTCAAACAATATCTATACACAAATCCAGCTCTACAGAAGATGTTGGAAGGAAAACTTCAACCCAAAGAGGTTAACTACACACAAGAAAGCACAGGAAACAAATGGCATGCCTGCAGCAAAACCAAAAGAAGAGAAGCTCACACACTCTTTCCACCAACATCAACATGGCAGGAAGTAACAATCACTGGTCATTAATATCTCTCAACATCAATGGACTCAATTCCCCAATAAAAAGGCACAGGCTAGCAGAATGGATGCGAAAACAGAATCCCACATTCTGCTGCTTACAAGAAACAGACCTCAGCAAAAAAGATAGACATTATCTCCAAGTAAAGATCTGGAAAAAGATATACCAAGCAAATGGACCCAAGAAAAAAGCTGGAGTAGCAATTCTAGTATGCAACAAATTGGACTTTCAACCAACATTAATCAAAAGAGATGGGGAAGGACACTATATACTCATCAAAGGAAAAGTCCACCAAGATGAAATTTCAATACTAAACATCTATGCCCCAAATGTAAGACCACCCACATTCATTAAAGAAACACTACTGAAGCTCAAATCCCACATTGAACCTCACACATTAATAGTGGGAAACTTCAACACACCACTCTCACCACTGGACAGATCAACAATGCAGAAACCAAACAGAGAAATAATGAACCTCACAGATGTCATGAATCAAATGGACCTAATTGATATCTTCAGAACATTTCACCCCAAAACAAAAGAATACACTTTCTTTTCGGCACCTCATGGAACCTTCTCCAAAATCGACCATATAGTCGGTCACAAAGCAAGCCTCAACAGATACAGGAAAATTGAAATCACTCCTTGTGACTTATCAGACCATCTAGAATAAAGCTAGGCTTGAATAATAACAAAAACAACAGAGTGCCTGCAAAAACATGGAAACTGAACAACTTTCTCCTCAATGACCTCTGGGTCAGGGAAGAAATAAAAAAAGAAATTAAAGCCTTCTTAGAAGTCAATGAAAATGAAGGCACAACATACCCAAACTTACGAGACACATTGAAAGCAGTGTTAAGAGGAAAGTTTATAGCACTAAGGGTCTTCAAAAAGAAATTGGAGAGTTCCTATAATAGCCACCTAAAAGCACACCTGAAAGAGCTAGAACAAAAAGACACAAACACTCCCAAGAGGAGCAGATGAGATGAAATTATCAAACTCAGGGCTGAAATCAACAACTTAGAAACAAAAAGAACAATACAAAGAATCGACAAAACCAAGAGCTGATTCTTTGAGAAAATCAACAAAATAGACAAGCCCTTAGCTAAACTAACTAAAAGGCAGAGGGAAAATACCCAAATCAACAAAATCAGAAATGAAAAGGGGGAAATAACAACAGACATTGAGGAAATCTAAAGAATCGTTAGGTCCTACTTCAAAAATTTGTACTCCACAAAATTGGAAAATCTAAATGAAATGGACGATTTTCTTGATAGATTCCACCTACCAAGGTTAAATCAAGAATAGGTAAACATATTAAACAATCCTATAACCCTTATGGAAATAGAAGAAGTCATTAGAAGTCTTCCAACCAAAAAAAGCCCAGGCCCAGATGGTTTCAGCACAGAATTCTACCAGACATTCAAAGAAGAGCTAGCACCAATATTCTTCAAACTCTTCCACAACATAGAAACAGAAGGAATACTGCCAAACACATTCTATGAGAACACAGTTACCCTGATACCTAAACCTCACAAAGACCCAACAGAGAAAGAAAATTTCAGACCAATTTCCCTTATGAACATGGATGCAAAGATACTTAATAAAATACTTGCAAACCGGATCCAAGATCACATCAAAAGTATCATACACCATGATCAAGTAGGCTTCATCCCAGGGATGCAGGGGTGGTTCAACATTAGAAAATCCATCAATGTAATCCACCACATAAACAAGCTGAAAGAAAAGAACCACATGATCATCTCATTGGATGCTGAAAAAGCTTTTGACAAAATACAGCACTCTTTCATGATAAAAGTCTTAGAGAGATCAGGCATACAAGGACCATATTTAAAAATAATAAAGGCAATTTACAGCAAGCCAATAGCCAACATCAAACTAAATGGAGAGAAACTTAAAGCATTTCCTCTAAAATCAGGGACAAGGCAAGGCTGCCCACTCTCTCCATATCTCTTCAACATAGTACTTGAAATTTTAGCTAGAGCAATAAGACAACTAAAAGAGATCAAGGGGATACAAATTGGAAAGGAAGAAGTCAAAGTATCCCTATTTGCAGATGATATGATAGTATACATCAGTGACCCCAAAAATTCCACCAGAGAACTTCTACAGCTGATAAACTCCTTCAGCAAGGTGGCCAGATACAAAATCAATTCAAAAAAATCAGTAGCCCTTCTTTACACAAAATATAAATGGGCTGAGAAAGAAATAAGGAAATCAACACCCTTCACAATAGCCACAAATAATATAATATACCTGGGGGTAACTCTAACCAAGCAAGTAAAAGACCTGTATGATAAGAACTTCAAGTCATGAAGAAAGAAACTGAAGAAGATATCAGAAGATGGAAAGATCTCCCTTGTTCATGGATAGGTAGGATCAACATAATAAAAATGGCAATCTTACCAAAAGCAATATACATATTCAATGCGATTCCTATCCAAATGCCAACTCAATTGTTTACAGATCTGGAAAAAACCAATTCTCAACTTCATATGGAATTAAAAAAAAGACCCAGAATAGCTAAATCAAACATGTACAATAACAGAACATCTGGAGGTATCACCATCCCGGATTTCAAGCTGTACTACAGGGCAATAGTAATAAAAACAGCATGGTACTGGTATAGAAACAGACCAGTTGAACAATGGAATCGAATTGAAGACCCAGAAATAAACCCACACACCTATGGTCACTTAATTTTTGATAAAGAAGCCAAAAACATACAATGGAAAAAGGAAAGCATCTTCAATAAATGGTGCTGGTCTAACTGGATGTCAACATGTAGAAGAATGCAAATAGATCCATACTTATCACCCTGTACAAAACTTAAGTCTAAGTGGATCAAGGACATCAACATAAATCCAGACACACTAACATTAATAGAAGAGAAAGTGGGGAAAAGCCTTGAACTCATTGGCACTGGTAGCAGCTTCCTGAATAGAACACCAATAGCTCAGGCACTAAAACAAACAATCAATAAATGGGACCTTATAAAATTGAAAAGCTTCTGTAGGGCAAAGGACACTGTCCTTAGAACAAAGTGGCAGCCTACAGACTGGGAGAGGATCTTCACCAACCCAACATCTGACAGAGGGCTAATATCCAAAATATATAAAGAACTGAAGAAATTAAACACCAAAAAAAAAAAAAAATCAAATAACCCCATCAATAAATGGGGTACAGAGCTAAACCGAGAATTCACAGAAAAGGAATCTCTAAAGGCTGAGAGGCATTTGAGGAAATGTTCAACATCTTTGGTCATCATGGAAAAGCAACTTAAAACAACTCTGAGATTCCATCTCACACCTGTCAGAATGGCTAAGATCAAAAACTCAAATGATAGCACATGCTGGCGAGGATGTGGAGAAAGAGGAACACTCCTCTGTTGCTGGTGGGAGTGCAAACTTGTGCAACCACTTTGGAAATCAATCTGGAGATATCTTAGAAAATTGGGAATAAATCTACCTCAAGACCCAGCCATACCCCTCTTGGGCATATATCCAAAAGATCTGAAATGAAAGCACAAGTACTTTGCCTCAACAATGTTCATAGCAGCTTTATTTGTAATAGCCAGAGACTGGAAACAACCCAGATGTCCTTCAACTGAAGAATGAATTAAAAAACTGTGGTACATTTACACAATGGAATACTACACAGCTATCAGAAATGAGGAAATCATGCAATTCAAAACCAAATGGATGGAACAAGAAAAGCTCATCCTACCTGAGCTGATGCAGTCCCAGAAAGATAAACATGGTATGTATTCCCTTATAAATGGATATTAACCGTACATCAGAGGAATAACTATCCCACAACACACACACCCAAATAGATAGGAACCTAGCATATCTATCCTAGGAAAAATTCTACCCACCAGTGAGTCTGCTGTAGGTTAGTGGAACACCACACCCTAGATTGTGTACCTTATAAAGCTCCAGTACAAGTGGAAGCTCTTGGCCCTCACATGACACAAGATCTGAGGGAGTATCATATGTGAGGGCCCACCTCATCTGAGGAGAAGGAGAGTACCAAGTAGAGGAACAAGGAGGGAGGGAGGGAGGGAAGGAGGGAGGGAATGAGAGAGGAAGGGAGGGGCCAGGAGGGGAGGAGGGAGGAAACTATGTTCTAGAAGTAAATAATACTTTTTTAAGAACAGAGTTAATAAGCTTAAAAATATAATAAAAATACAATATAAAAGTTTCAAACTATAATTTAACAAAGGTATAATTGCCTTACTGGCATGAAAGGAAAATGGTTTTAATTTCAGGTTAGAATGTTAGACTGCAGGTGGCCACAGAGATTACACAAACTTGATAGCATCTTAAAAGTTCTTTTTTTTTTTTTTTGTAGAGGTATAGGATATTTCCATGGTTTGGCATTAAAAAGCAGGTAACAGGTTTAAAACACTGTAAATAAATTAAAGGTGACAGCTTTTCAACCTGGTTTTACAAACCTCCAAGAGTTGAAAAAACTTAGAGCTAAGGTAAAATAATGCATGGTGTTAGCCCATGCCTTTACCTCCAGCAGAGACAGGAGGATTACTATAGAATTAGTTGTCTTATAAATTCTAGAGTTACAAGAAATAGGGTGGTGATGGTGCACATCCTTAGTCCCATCATTGGAGAAGAATACACACTAGAGACAGAAACAGGCAGATCTCAGAGCTCAAGGTCAGCCTGATACAAAACAAGCTCTAAACAGAGAAAAACTTTGATCCAGGGGTGGAGGAGCTCATCTTTAGTCCCATCAGTTGGGAACCACATGTCTTTGATCCCAAAACTTAGAACGCAGAGAGAGGCACATAGGATTTAGAAGGATTTAAGTTTAAAAGCTACTTACAAAAAGCAGGCTACAATTCAAATAAATTGTCCTTTGAGATCTCAAAATATATACACTAAAGGTTTGTTTAGCTCCAAAATATCAAAATAATTTCTTCTTTAATCCGAATTGAAAGGTAATACTTTATATATTGTCAAAAAACCAAATCTGATCAGGAAAAGTATTACCTGACCCCCCCCCCCCC